>JAAAKG020148376.1:15358-52959 GCA_010014905.2 Druon quercuslanigerum | reverse complement strand
AAATGAAAAATAAAAATATAGTTTTTTTTTTTTTTTTTTTTTTTTATTTTTGTATTTTAGAAAAAAAATTTAAAAGATTTTAGAAAAAATGGGGGGGGGGGGAGGGAGGGGGGGGGGGGGGGGGGGGGGGGGGGGGGGGGGGATTTACACAAGTCTAATACCTCCTCTGGATGAGAATGTACAAATAAAATTTTTCTTTAATTGCATATACGTCACTGAACCACGTCACTGAATCTGTAAAGATTTTTTTGATCGAAATGTTTGTCAAATATAATAAAAAGTGATTGACAAATTTTTTTCTACTGCATTGGTATTGTTTTCTTTTCAACTGTACTTCCTTAAAATATAATAATAATGGAATACTGCAAGGTTTATCAATAGTTATAATTAAAATAAAATAAAATTTAAATTTAAAATTAAGTATTTTTTTAAATTTTAGAACTGAGACATTAATCAAAGAATAATGCTTCCAATTGTCAAACTGGATACCTACAAGGTATTATGAATTTTTTACAGATTTAATAAAACACACTGGTGATAGCCACCATTGTGTACCTAAACATTTAAAACAACTTAATTACTTTCAATTTACCTGACCTTAAAGCCAACAATTTACATTAAAAATTTCTAAAAAAAATTTTTTTTGAAAGTCAATACTATCTCCCAGCGATTATTATGGATAATATGAACCGTAAAAACAATTTCCGATAACTTAGTGGATGGAAACTCAAATAATTACACAATTCGTACAAAAAATTGTTATGGTATTTATTGAGGGGGCGGGTAGGGGGCTGGGTACACATCCTTACCAAATTTAGAAGATCCAACGGACCAGACTAGTCAATTCTTACGTATTTTGGGTCGCTGAATCCTAATCCGAATCCGAAATCGGAAGACGCTACTTGGGTCTTCCGATTCTAAAACTTTAAAACTTTTTAACCCCGAACAACAAATTTTTTCATACATTTCGTAGCCCACAAAATAATTAGGAGTTCTGACGAAGCAGACTAGACAATTCTGACGTATTTTGGGTCACTGATACCAAATCCGAAGTATGAATTCCAAAGTAAGCTCTTGCTTTCTTTTTAACTGCAAAGAATTTACAAAAAAAAAGTGTACGAAAAAAGTATTTTCTAAGCTTAGGGAATTTTAAGGTCTAGAAAGAAACAATAGCCAACTTAAAAATTTCAACTTCGGATTTGGTTTTAGCGACAATAACGAACATTGTCATTTTGACGCCGGGTTTGGACTCAGCGACCAAAAATACGTCAGATTTGAATAAACTGCTCTGCTGAACATACTAATATTTTTTGACTGTATTATTAGTACTCGCATTATTATTCACCCCAAAGCAACTTTTAAATGAAATTTCTCAAAAATATTACTGCTTTTGATTAGATTTCTTCGCAGTAAATAATTACTCTATTAATGTTTTTTAGAAGAATCGAGATGCAATTCCCGTATGTTGTTTTTCACCGAATTATGAAATTTCAATCTGAAATTCTTGCTCCAATGTGATATGGATCGTGATATGGATTGCAAAAAATTTATATTTTTGAATCAACAACATTTTTTGCATTTAACAGTTTGCATCAATGTTTACGATTATTAGAAACTTGGAACTGTGTATTTGGGGGGGAGGGGTCAGGAGAAGGTGAAATTGTGGTGAGAGGGAGGAAAATGATTGGCATTATGGGAATGGTAAGGTGGTGAGTGAAACAATGAGATGAGATGGTGTCGTGCCAGATCCTGAAAGGATGATAAAGGTTACCAGTGGTGTTAAGGGAAAAAGTGATAAGCAAAGAGATGTTGATGATGACCGGAAGGGTTAACTTTAATTTCAGTTAGGAAAAGAGGATGAGAATTAGAGAAAGGAATGTGTAGGTGATGCATAAGAGGCACACGAAAAACGATGTGGTAATATTTTGATGAAGAAAATATGGAAAGATAAGGAAACCGTTTAGGTTACAATGTAAGGAAGAAACAAGGTAGAGTAATAGAAGTGTTGGAACAGCTAAATGGTGCGATAGATACGGTGAAATGATCAGGGGCAGTAGTATGTTTAATTTCGAAGGAGTAGAGCTGTGGGAAGGAGGTTGCATGTAATGAAAATAGTTGGAAAGTAGAATTAGAGAGATCAGATGAAAGAGGTATAGTGAGGTGTAGGGATAGTGAAGGGATATAAGTGGAAAGAGGTAAAGTGATGTTGACTAATGGTGAAGGGAGATAAATGGAAAGAGGTAAAATGAGGTGCGGATATGGTGAAGGGGGAGAAGTTGAAAGAGGTAAAGTGAGGTGTGGAGATATTAAAAGGAGAAAAGCGGACAGGGTTAGGGGGAAAGGTCATAAGAGAGCAAAATTGGGAAGGTGTATTGGAGTAGTAGCAATGGAGAAGGGGTAATGGAAAAGGGATTGATGTAGATCCTTCTCTACAGAAACACTCAAGGAATGACTGAACTTATGAAGGTTATATCTTCAATTTTTTTTTCTGTCTGTCGAAACACGAAATTTGAAGTAGTGAAATCTAGAGTGAGCATAATGATGATGAGCATCGTCGTATCATGGCCCTCGAATCCCCGGGAGGCTCGTCTGAATTTCGGGATTAAAACCACAATTAGGCAACTGCTGGGATCTGAACTCAAGCTACACTCAGGGCTGTAATTAACATAGAGCCTGAGCTGACTTCGTGTACATACATCTTCAGCCGAGCCTCGCACTCGGAACGAGCTTCAAACGTCCCTCTCTCTCTCTCTCTCCCTCACTCATCTCTCTGTCTCTTCCAGTCTCTCGAGTGCCGTGTCTATAACTATCATGCGATGCTCAACACGAACAAGCATAGATGGTTATCACCCGGAAGCCTACCCTCGACGAAATCTAGGTATTATCTGCACGCCCATCTATTTCGAGGTAGATTTATTTCAAATTCGAAGCCTTCATGAACTTGTTGAGCTGGTAATAATATCATAATATTCTAAGGTTCAACAAAACCGTATACAATATCGTGAAATGCATTCTCGATTTTGACTGGACCTTCTTCTTCTTTGTTTCTTCTTTGTTTTTTCTCGACTGGACCTTAGGGGCTGTGCTACTTTCTCGATTTTGGGCTGTTTTCCCTCCCCCCATCGTCTTTGTTGACAACTGTATTTTCGTATTGCCCCCCCCCCCCCCCAATTCCGAAATTGACGTAGCCATTGCCTGAGCACAGATTTCGCGTTCATTTTCTATTTTTTCGTATTTCTATTGATTTCAGTTGCCATTGTACCTAATTTACTATGTGTCTAACTATTAAATTTGTGAATAAATAATAGTTCTAAATATTATAATATCCAAATTCATAGCGAAAAATACTCTTGAACCAAGGGAAGTAGAGCGATTTTTTACATAAATAGGGGAATAAATCCTATTAAATTAATTAACGTATATGCCATATAAGTTCAATATGAAGCCCCTTTGACGGACACTGTTGCAGCATTCACTTTTTTTTTATTTTATTGATTCTCGTGTAACAAACTAAGGATTCTACAAAATAAATACGTAGTTTAGATAAACGCAGATTATTCCTCATTCCACAAGGTTGTTATAAATGACCATATACTCAATAAAAACCGAGAAATTTATAAAAATTAAAATTTTTTTTTTGCAAAAATAGAACAGAAATTGACCATACGTTATTCCTCAATTTTTTCAGTATTTTTATTCAACGGAATCTGTGCTTGGCCTTTTAAAGTTTAAATTCCTAAGCTTTTAAGTGGAAATATATTTAATTTTCCGAATAATACTTAAATTTTCAACCAAATATCGAACTTATAAGCTTACAAAGATGAATTTTCAACTAAGAAAATAAATTTTCTATCAAAATACAAATTTGTAGCCATACAGTTAAACTTTCAAGAAATTAATTAAATTAAAAAAATGGTTTTATTTTTGAACAATTAGCTGATTTTTTACCTAATTATTTGATTTTCCACAAAAAGACGAATTTTCAACCATAGAGTTTAATTTTTAAATAAAAAAGCTGAAGATTTCATAAAAAATTGCACCAAAATTTATATCATAAAAAACAAAGTATTCCCAACTAGTTTAAACTTACTGAAAAAGAGAAAAATTTAAGAAAATACTTCAATAGTCAATCAAAAAGCACATAATTTAACTACATAATTCAATTTTCAACGAGCAAGTTAAATATACTACCAAGAAGATTAACGCTTTACCAAAAAAGAACAATTTTCAACAAAACGCATAAATTTTCAAATAAACTGTTGAATTTTGAAATTTAAAAGAGCAATTATCTGCGAAACTATTGAATTTTAAACTGAAAATATAATTTTTCAACAAGAAAGTTTATTTTTACCAAAAAGTAGGTTTTTAAAATGAATAGTTTAATTTTTAACCAAATCGTTGAAGTTTTTGCCAAAATCGTTGTGTTTAAAAAAATGTATATAAATTAAGAGTAAGATACAATTTTCAGTTTACAAGGTATAATTTTGAAATAAACATTAAATAGTTACATTTTCCGAAAAAAGCCTAACTAAGGAAATGTATGTTCAATAACACTGTTAAATTGTCAACCTGAAAATATGATTTTTCAACCAAAAAGTTTATTTTGCAAATAAATATGTTAATTTTGAATCAAATATTAAAATTTTTTGCCAAATTGTTGAATTTTTTACCAAAATCTTTGTATGCAAAAAATTATATGTAAGTTAAGACTAAAAGTTAATTTTTCACATACAAGGGATACATGTTAAAATAAACATTGTATACTTACATTTTCAGAAAAAAGCTTACTTAAGGAAAAGAACGTCCAAAAAAACTTTTTAATTTTCAAGTCAGAAAGAGGATTCATCTATAAAACTGTAAAATTTTCAACTTGAAAATATGATTTTTAACAGAAAAGTGAATTCTTACCAAATAGTTAATTTTTCAAATAATTAGTTTAATTTGTATCGAAATAGTAAAAATTTGCAACAAAATAGTTGATTTTAGAATTAAAATAATGAATCTTAAATAGCAAAAATTTTTACAAAGGATTTTAACTTTCTACTAAGTAGTTCATTTTCAACAAAAAAGAATTAATTCTCAACAAAAAATTTTTTAGTTGATATTTCAAGCTAAAAAGGTTTAAATTTAAAATAAAAATTAGTTAAGTTTAACCAAAACAGAGGAATTGTTAGGAAAGTAGTTAAATTTTCAACTGCAAAAAAATAATTTTTAATTAAAAATGTCAATTTTTCAAGAAAAGTTGAATTGATACATCCTCAGTTAATGAAAGTAATTTATAGACAAAAAAGAAGGATTTTTTCAACAAAAATTATTCAACATTTCAAACAAAGAGATGATTTCTAAAATAAAGTGAAAAATCTGCAACAAATATATAAATTTTTCACCAAATAGTAGAAGTTTCAACTCAATAAGAAAAATATTTATTTACTAAAATTTTCATTTTCTATTAAATGATTCCGACAGCAAGTTACTTTTTTTATTATAAAATAGATTTCACAGCTCGCTTCTCCCGCGGGAACTGCTAACTGGAAGCGGCTTTGTCGCCGGTGGCGCTTTAGCTGCCACCATATAAAAATTTAGAGTTGTCTCAGGAGTGTACAAGCAAAGTTTTGGGACAATTCATACCCTTCCCTACACATCCTCATTACCTTACTAGCTTTTCTTTCACTTTCCTGACCCGCTCATTTCTCCTCACTTCCCCTCTTCTTATTTCCTTTATTTCCACAAATGTCCTTTTAACATTCCCCGCACATCCTCTACTTTCCATCCTCTGGTTTCCCTAACTTCCCCTACCCTCCCTTTGCTTATTCCTCTTCTATTCAAGTACTTCCCCTTTCCCCAATTCCTCCTACGTTCAGTATAGCCCCTCTTCTTATTTCCTCTTTCTTTTCCTACTTCCTGAACCAGTTATTTTGGCCTATCCTCCTTTTCCTATTTTCTCTGCTTTCCCTAACTTCCCCTACTCTCCCTTCGCTCATTCCTTTTCTTTTCAAGTACTTTCCCATTTCCTCCTACGTTCCCTACAGCCCCTCTTCTAATTTCCTCTTTCTTTTCCTACTTCCTGAACCTCTTATTTCCCCCGTTCCTCCTTTTCCTCTTTCCCCCCTGCTCCCACATTCCTCAATTCTTCTGATGGGGAAAAAGGGTTGGATGGACGGACATCTGACTGAAGTTATAAGGATTTCTGCCTGGGGTTACAAAAACCTAACAATTTTCCTTAAATTCGAGTTTCCTTTCAAACATGTGATTTAAGCGTTTAATGTGTTCAAATTTTGATTTAATAGAACAGTAATAATTTTCTTTTTGAAAATTATTCTAGTTAAGAAATTCTTTCTTTCGAAATGTATCGTCGACTCTCCATTTTTATCCTATTTTGTTCTAGACGGAAAAAATTTATACGTAAAAAAGTCGCGAACTAGCAGATAGGTCTCGGGTATGAAAAAAATTCATTGGAGATTGAACTCGATATGGCAATTTGAAAACCGCTCATAACTTTTTTTAGTGAAGAATTGCAAAAATATTATGAGTGATTGGAAAAAGCTTCACAGAGCACTCACGAGCTTGCCCGACAAATCTGAGAACTTAGGGCGTCGGTTCGTCTTTACGTGGCTAGAAGGCCATATCAACTGTGCCCATGAAATGTTAGTGATTTTTTGAAAAGTGACAACAATTAGAAAAGTTTTTAGATAATAGCATTACAAAAAAAAACTTGAAATCATTTTTTGAAAAAGCGCATTGTTTTCATTATTTTTAATAATAATGATTTTTGCGACTTTTAATTGACTCGTTTGCAATAATCGAATAAAAATTTTTATGACAGTTGTGAAGTGTTTTTTCTTTAAAATAAGAATTTTTTTACAATAATACTTCCAAAATTATTATTTTTGTATTAAAAATTATTTATACAAATTCGATTACACAGGCCGACTTTTCTCAACGTAAATAAATTTTTTCTGAAAACCAATGACGGCATTGGAAACTAATAGTCTTACACTTTAAAACCCTATTTTCTCTTTCGTGATATCTTTATTTTTGACGGAGGTATCATTCATTGAAGTTTATTACTTCATGAACCTGCAATTTAAAGTACTAAAAGTGGACACTTTGGGAAATCGAAATAATTCACTTTAAAATAATTTAATTTAATTTCATTAGTAAAAATACAGACTTAAAATTAATCTCAGTTGGTTCTACCCATAAAACCACCCCTACTTAGGGGTTGAAAAATAAATTTTTTGTTATCTCAGCTTCTTATGAAATTTTCCACCTTTATTTTGGATGTGTGCACCTGCAGGTCCCAAAGGGGTGTCTGTAGAAATTATCAAATAATTTCAACCCCTGAAGCACCCCTTTCTCGAGGGTTGAAAATATGAATAATCAGTATCGCGGAGTTTATTAAAATTATATAACTACGTAAAAAAAGTGTCATTTTCTGGGTTTCAGAACGTATAAATAAGGGTTCCTGTTCCTCATTAGTGCACGAAATACCCCTAAAAGAGGGGTTGCGAAATTGGGAAATTTTGATCTGCATTTCTTATGGCATTCTTCAAATGTTTTTGAGATATATCAACCAGTAGGACTTGAAGTACTCGTGAAAAAATAACTGCCTCATTTCAACCCCCTATACAACCCTAAATTAAAGGTTAATCAATCTATTTTAATATTTTTTGAGTTAAGAGTTAATAAATTAAAATATTTATATTTCGGCTCGTTATAAAAAGTAGACGATCTCAAACACTGTTTATAAATATTACTAAATCATTTCGACCCCCGGAACAGGTACATAAATTTAAAAACAAAACATTTATGTTAATATTTAAAATTGTGCACACGCGATTACGGGTGCTTCAGATGTTAAAATAATTCCGGGATTTTTATCTCCGTGGGTCGAAATGATTTGGTAATATTTACAGACAGTGTTTTAGATCGTTTAATTTTTATAACGAGCCGAAATGTATATATTTAGATTTATCAACCCTTAACTCAGAAAATATTAAAACAGATTAATTAACCTTTAATTTAGGGTTGTTCCGGGGGTTGAAATGAGTCAGTTATTTTTTTACCAGTATTTCAAGTCCTACTGGTTGATATATCTCAAAAACAGTTGAAGAACTCCATAAGAAATGCAGATAAAAATTTTATAATTTTTCAATCCCTATTTTAGAGTCGATTTTCAACGGTTCAAATCTTTAGAGTTGTGCAAATTTATAAATAACTATAAATTGAATCGCACAGATAAAATGTTTTCCTTTTTATATTTAGGTCTAAGATTTTCAGGAAATTTTCTTAGGATATTCAAACTTTTCGTCAAAAAATTCCTATTTTATTGATACATTTTGCATATAAATAAGGATTAAATGCTTGATTATTTTATCCCGTATCGAAAACCTAGCTACGAGTTCGTGACTTTTTTACGGATAAATTTTTTCCGTGTAACTAGATATTATATTCTCTTTCCCCTATTATATTATAAACTAATCCAAGTCGATCAATTTCTATTTAATTTAATTAAATATATCTGTTTATCGATTATTGCCCAAGTGTGACAGAAATTTATCTCATTATCTTCCATTCGCCTTCTATTTATTTTCGGTGCCTACTAATCGGAAAAAACCAATAAATAGACAAAGTTAGCATAAAACCGGAAAATCCCAAGAATACAATTTCTAGCCGAGAATCACATTTAAAGTTTGGAAAATTATGAATTTTCAAAGATTACAGTAGAATAAAAATTTTTTTTTTTAATTTCTGAGAAAAAGGTTTAATGATTTTTTCTTTGGAAACATTAATTTTAAGAGAATATTTCATAATATTTCAAAAGATTGTCAATATTGTCGAAAAAGAGTTTTTACGACTTTAAGGCAATTTCTCTAAAATCGCAGAATTTTACACTCATTTTATGAAAAACTACAATCATTTTGAAATATATAAGAAGATTTAGAAAATTAGGACAAAATGTCACCTTATCGGTTAAAAAGGTTAAAAATACAATTTTTTAGTTCAAATTATATTTTTTTGTTAACGATCCAACAATTTTGTTTAGAAACCGTCTTTTCTGTTTGAATAAAACTGTAATCGGACGTAAATTCATTTTTATTTAGGTTTAAAATTTATCTATTGGGTTAAAAATTCGTTTTTGGTTAGTTTGATAATTGTTTTTTTTCTAATTAAAATTTATTTATTTTATTTTCGGTATAATAGATAGAAAATTCAATTACTGGGTGGAGAATTTTTTTTATTGAAAATTCATATTTTTGGTTTTAAACTTCTTTCCCTTAGTTATAAATTCAATTATGTTATTGAAAATTCGTCTTTTTTGGGTAAACTAAACTCTTTTTTATATAATCTAAAAAAATTTTAAGTTGAAATATCGACTATTACATTTTTTGTTGAGAATTCATGTTTTTTGTTAAAAATTTAACTAATTGGTTAAGAGTTGAACTACTTTGTTAAAAAGTCTGTTTTGTCATGAAAATTCATAATTTTGATTATTAATTTATTATTTGGTAGGAAATTATACTATTTTGTACGTTTAAAATTAACTTTGTTATGCAAAAAATTCATATCTTTGGTTAAAAAGTTTAACTATTATGTAGAAAATTCGGCTCTGGTGATAAAAATGTAATTTTTTTATTTACAAATTCAACTGTTTAAAAAATATTTTTTCGTTTAAACATTCAAGTAATTTATTGAAAATTCTTTTTCTTAAAACATAATTAAGAATTTGACAAGATTTTAACAAATTTAGAAAAAAATGTTGTTTTTGGAGATTTCGAAACGAAACTTTAAAAAGTTTTAAGAGAATAAAAAGTTTTGAGAAGGAGGAAGAAAATAAGTGAGGCAAACCAATGTGAGGGTAAATAAAATAAGTGGAAGTAAAAAAAATATGGGAGGGAAACTGAGGTAGATAATGGAAAATGAAAGGAGGGAAAGTAGTTAAAGTAAAGGGAAATTAGGGTAGGGCAAGTAAGGGAAATTGAGGAACTTAGAGAAATTTAGTAGACATAAGGGGACGGGAACTACAGGAAGTTAGGGATAGGGAGGGAAGGATAAGTAGGGTGATTAGAGGAAAGTAATGAGGCGAAGTAGAGAAAATGATGCGAAATGAGAGTAAGTAGTGGAGGGGAATTAAGAACCTAGAAAGATGAGTAGGGGAAGGGGAACGTTGGCTGAGGAAAGGTTTGGAGGGGAAATTGTAAAAAGAAGAAATTAGAGAAGGATTGCGAAGGGGAGTTCAAATAGGGAAATGTAGGTGGATAGGGGAAATAAGTATGCGAAGGTGACGTTTTATCAACATCATTAACGTTTCTATTGGCGGCGGTACCCTTTCTTTAGGAAAAAAGTTCAATTTTAAAATGTTCCTCTTTCTATTGTAATTTTTCTCTTCCCTTTCGATCTTTTTTGGACAGGGTAGAAAATCGCAGACTGGTATACGAAAGAGTATAATATGAAGTCACTGTTTGGGATCGCTCTCACTACCCACTGCACTTGATTGTCTCGTGGAAAGTAGAAAAGGAACAAGTTCCAAGTGGGAAAGGGAAAGAAAAATAGAGAGGCGTAATCCAAAAGGAAGTCAAAGCAACCCCGACTCGGACTACAAAGCAAAGGTTTTCAATTTAGTAGTGATCCTACACCAACATTGATGTTGTTTTCAGAACCGATTTCGATTCTCTCCTGAAAGAATCCGCCTAAAAGTTACTTTTCTATTACAAATTGTAGCGTCTTGTTTTCATGGCTAAGCTAGAAAAAACCGATTGCTTGAAGAACCTGATATCTTGACAAATAAGGAGATAAAAGAGCGGTGATCGAACGGTTAGTTTTTTCTGTTAAAAAAACTTATCATCAGTTTTCCTCTTAGTAAAGGCCAGGAGAGCTGGCCGTCTCACTAATGTCCCTGTCTAATGATTCAAAGATTCTCAGAGAGCTGAAATCCTTAGGCAAGTAAAAACGTTCAGAAAGCAAAAAGATAAAAAGATTCTTCCTCAAATGGCACACGTGAAACGCTCCCCCGACTAAATCCCTGTTGACCAGCCCAGGCTTTTCCTAAATGATTGAGTAGCTTCTGTGAGATTTCTCACCAGATTCCACGTCGTGAAAATTCCTGTCGTGTGCAGCTCACACTTACCAAAGATTTAATTTAGTCTCATAAATGAATACGATCTTTCTAATATGGAAAATATCAGTTTTTAAGTTTTCGTTACACAACTGATTTAAATTCACTTAATCTTTCAATTATTCTAAATTCTTCTTGATGCTCAGAATTATTTTAAAATATTAAAAATTCAGGGGCATCAAGAGTTTAAGGAATTTAGATATTTCAGGAAGTTCGCAGACTTGAAGTATTTCAGATAATTCAGTGAATTCTAAGGACTTAAAAATAATGCAAGAAATTCATTAACCCGACTTCACCTACTACCTCCCTCTTCATTTCCCTTAGTTTACCTAATTTCTCTTCCTTCATTTTCCCTCACTTCCCATGCTTTCCTTGGAATAATTCGCCTTTTTCATCCCTCTCGTCTCTCTATTACTCCTTTCCTCTGATTTCCCCTTATTCTCCGCAGTCACCCTCCTCGAAAAACGTTAATAACATAAAAATGTAATATCCCGCTTATCGTTCCTCTTTCGGGTTCCGAGAAATTAAGAGGCGATTTTGGTCAACATGCAACTAGCTCTTGGAACTTTCGGCCCACATAACCTGAGGCAGCAAGTGCGCCATGTAATTCAAGCAAGTGTAATACGATTAATATAAACTTTCCCTAGTAGCGGTTTCTCGCAAATGGGATCAAATGTGCAAAACGTGCCGAGGATTCGCATATAGTGTAAAGTGCCATCGTTCACCTCTCCTCTGGGGTACGATTAGAGAGCACTAGAAAACGCCGAGCCATTCGTCGTCTGCAGGAAAATCGATTTGTTCCCGAGACGCGTTGCTCAAGTATCCTTCACTTCCGGTGGAGTGGGTGCTTTGTTTTTATTTTCGTTTAAAACAGGTTCTGGGTATTATAATTTTCTCGCTTTCAAGTCGAGTGGAGAGTGCAACATCCGCTGATTGAGTGTCGAGATGAGGAACTGCGAAATTTCTTCATAAATTTTAATCGGGAACTTTCGAAAGGCAGCGCAAGGTAAAACTTTTTTGAAATTCCGTCTCAAAACCATTGCTTTTTAAACCTATACTAACCACCGGGTTGTATTTTATTAAACTGAATCTGATCTAGGTAGTCTTATGCAATCCAGAGTATTTTAAATAATCCGAACTAATCGACCATCGCTGTACATAATTTTGTAGGAGTTGTTTCATTTTTGTAAGAAACTTTTCGCACGCATAGCCCGCGAATCCTGATTGCTAGTAATTTTCTGAAGGCTTTGTCGAATTCTGGATAACTCATGAATTGTTCATCTTCTCCGCTTTCGTCTTTGGGATATTCTGGTTTTTAGGTTTTCAATTTAGGTCGAGTCTTTGCTTCTGTACATTCGTTCTTTTCAAATTATTCTGCAATATAGCAGCTGTTATTTCTTCCTATTGTCAGATCTTTTGCCTTTGGCAGTCTTTGGTTCTTTTAATCATTTGCGGAAAGCACCCATCCGTCGTGGATAAATCCTACGTGATTCGTCAAGCGTTTATGGAAGTCCTCGAGCGAAGAAGAGGCAAACCAAAGTGTCAAGTCGACGTGGAGAAAGTCCGATGTCAACTCCGAGGCAAAGACGAGTTTCGAATGAGAGAATTCCATTCTATTCTATGCTATTCTATTCTATTTCTCTTAGCTCATCATTCCTTCTACGTGTTGTGCCTACGTGTCGTCAGTCAGGAATAACTATTTTATAGCATGACTGGAGACGCTCGGTTGAGTCGCGAAAGGGAGGATGGGAGAATTTGTTGAAGCTTCACGACACAGAACTCAGCTATGTATATAGATTCAAAACTTGTGCCATTTAAAATATTTATTGCAATAATTTAAAAAACCTAAAGAAATTTTATTAAGGATTCTGCTAACGTGCTTGCATTATTTGTCGACTTATATTTGTATTAATAACAGTGGCTCAATGTTTTATAACAATATAATTGCTTAGGAAATTATTTTTTGGGCAAAATTAAAAAAATTAAAACACTCGGAGATATATCTGAGAGGAATAAAGTTTATCCTTAGTTTTGGAACAGAACCGTTAGTTTTAAATTAATAGCACAATTTTAAAATCTATATGCATAGCTAAGTTCTGAGTCGTGAATCTTTGACATTCGGTGAGACACGATTTTCCATACAAGTGTTTGCGCTCATATAAATGTGTGAGCTTTGCTATAGGGCATAACCTTAACCAGCTTCCGGTTGGCATAAACCGTGTTTGTCTTTACCTTGGGCAAACATGTTATGAATTCATCACGATGTTTTGATAAAGAAAATAAATAAAATTTTGTAAAATGCATATAATCAAGGTTAGTAAATTTATTTATTATTTTTTAAAGGACGCACTCTTTTTACGATTGAGAACCGCGCGTAAATTATCTAAAGTCTTTTGTGTGGAAAGGCGGGATGTCAAAACCATTTCGCACATAAAATAAGTTGTTAATCTGATTAAAATTTTTCTTAATTTTTAACTAAAACATTTTGTTTAGTTAAAAATGAACTTTTTTTAAATGATTTGTCTCTCTGGTATAAAAATTAATTTCTTTCTGCAGGAAGTTTATCTCGTTTGATTAGGAATGCAGCTTGTCTGTTTAAAAATGAATCTCTTTCGATTGAAAGTTAACATTTTTCTGAAAATTCAACTGCTTTATAGAAAATTTAAAGTTTCTGGTAGATAATTCAACAATAGCTTACAAAAATCGACTATTTTTTGAAAAATTGTTTTATTTGTTCGAAAGTTTTTAATTTTTTCTAAATTAAAATTTTACTATTTCATTTTTGATTAAAACTTTATCATTTTTAACAACAAAATAATGTTTTTTGTTGAAATTTCATCTAGAGTGTTGATATATTATTCCATGGAGTTTAAAACTTAACTATCTAGTTTTAGATATATATACGATTTGTAAGTAATTCGTCTTTTGAGTTTAAAATTGATCCTTTTTTTTAGAAATGTAACTATGTTAAAAATTGATTTATTTTCTTTAATATTCGTCTTTTCCGTAGAGAAGCAATTTTTTTCGTTAACAATACAATAGTTTCGTAGAAAATAAAACTGTTTTAATCGAGGGTTTCAGTCTTTTGTTGAACATTCGTTTGATTTGTTAACTTCAACTGTTTTCTAATAATAATTAATTTATTTTTAGGTTTGTATATTAAATATTACATTTTTTTAATGAAAATTAATCTTTTTAGGTTACATTTTGTTTTCTGAACTAAAAATTGAACTATTTGGTTAAAAATGTATGTTTTGGGTATAAAATTTCCTTTTTTTTTAGTATTAGTACTTTCCGTTTGATAATTTAACTGTTTTATAGCAAATTTGTTTTCAATATTTTATTATCATAAAAATGAGACTATTTCATTTTCTGTTGCAAATTTATCACCTAAGTACGTTTAAAATTAATCATTCTTATCTGTAAATTTAACTATTTGGTCAAAAATCTTGTTTAAAAATCATGTAGAAGATTCATTTTTTTTATTAAATTTTTTCCTTCAATTTCATTTTTTGTGAAAATTTGAACCTTTCAAGCTTAAAAAATTTATTTATTTTGTTCAAAATGTATGGAATTTTGTAAAAAAAATCGTCTTCGTGGAAGAAAATTCATCTTCTCAGTTTAAAATTCAACTTTTCCTTATAAAGCTATTTTGACAAAGTCATTTTGATTTGAAAATTTATCTCTTTTGGAAGAAATAACATTTTTATTTAATTAAAAATGTGTCTTTGAAAATGACTATATTGACTTTGATTTTGTTCATAATTTCAAAACAGTATTAATTTTAAAATATTTTCAAGGTTTCTTCTTACACGATTATAATACAAAAAAAAATTAAGTGAAAAAAAGTAAATATTTTTGTTATCTTTGTTGTTTTTCTAAAATTGATCATGCACATAAGAAAAAAATTAGAGATAACTCGATAGAAAATATTCATTTTTCGTTTTTTAGTTATTATCACTAAGCATATTTTTTTCAAACTTTTTATGTTTTCCAGTTAAGAAATATGAAATAAGGAAATGTAAGGCATACAAATAGGGCTAAAATTCCGGAAAAGTTTCAGTGATTATGCCAGAAACAATTATTTATGCAATAGAAATTAAAAACCTTTTCATAATAACTTCTTTTCATCTTTTCACTTTGTTTTATCAAAATTTGAAATAAAATCTTAGGAATTTAAATCAGAGAAATAATCTATAAAACAAATATTAAAAATAATTATCCCTGATTGCCATATTCATAATTTTTTTACATCCTTTTTTTGAATATAAGTATTTTTTGAATTTGTATTAATTTTTGGTTCTGAGTTTTGACGTTGACCGCATTCAAGGAAAAATATTTCTACTTCATTACCGGTATTCCAGGACTCTTTATCTTTAAAGTATGCTCCAGCTAAAATGTCGGAAGTAAATATTTCAGGAGGCGATTATATTAAAAAAAAAATTTGCAGCTTTTAAACGAATTTAAAAAGCACTTGATTTTGAGGTCATTGTGCACTGAATTTGGCAATTTAATGATAACTACAATTTTGAAGGGAATTTCCCCAAAAGTTTTGATATTGACTCATAATTATTTAAAATATTCTCTGCAGCCTGGATAATTTAATACGATTCAAACTGACCTTAGGGAATTGTCTCAAACAAAATTTCATTTACCATAGTGCGCTTGGAAAAAATTTTTAAAGCTACTGTGAAATACGATCACAGTTAATAAATTGTTGGAGAGTTTTCACAAACATCGTGCTAACCGAAATTACACCAAAGTTCTTGCGAATTTTTTTCAACAAGCTGAAGAAAATTTTTCTTAGATATTTAGGGACAATCTTCTCAAAGATCTTAGGAAAAATTTTCTAACATTAGTGGAACTTTCCCTAAATTCTGTTGGAGAAATCCCCCAATAATTATGTGGAATAATATAGTGTGCACCGCCTACACGCAGCATGGAGTGGCATGGGCTGGAGGCATCGAAATAATGTTCGGGAAAAGTTTGGAAATTCTTCCCTCCTAAACTTTGGGTAAAATTCCGGAAAGTATCTAGAAATTACCATCAAAGCAATTTTAGGGAACATTCTTCAAGATATTTTTACAGTGAAGAGTGTATGCACTAATGAATGCATTTGAGTGACGTTTTAGTGATGAAAATTTCTGAACGAGCGTAATTCCATTAGGCTGATCTTTAAGGACGAAACGAGGTGGCTCATGCGGAAAACTATTTTCCGGCGCGTCTTATCGCCGGGAAATAATTTGACGCTCGCGGGCTTAACGATAAAACCAAGGTTGGTAGTAAACGAGCGTGGTAACACTGGTTTACGAGGAAAGGCAGAAGGCCGAGTGTTAGTCAGGGGTGGGGGGAGGGGGCTTAAAGTTAGGGAAGAGGAGTTTGGTCGATTTGCCTTCTTCTGAAAGGAAATGAAAGTGTGAACTGTCGTCTGTGGTTGACGCAGTCACGCAGGCGGGGAAGATGGGATATCGACTTAATCGACTTCTGTCTCTCCGACTAGGAACATGACTAGATTTAATTAAGCGGGACTAACGAAGGCAGTTTCGTGTCTGGTGTAAAGTGCTTAAAGGACTCGCGAAACTCATTTCGCGAGCATAGAAGCTGGGTAGGGCTTACTTTATGGTGATCGATGCTTAAAAAATAAAAGCAGCGCTATAACGAATCAAGCTCATTTAAAAAAAAGAGGAAACGATAAATCGAGAACTAGCTCAATTTTCTTCAGTCTTTTCCCAGATTTTACTTACATGGAATGAATTAATTTAATTATAAATTACTTGACTGTGTTTAAAGGTGGTGAATATAAGAAAAATTATGCAGTAATTCCAGTCCGCTGTCTAATCTGCATCCTAATTAAGTTTTCAGTCATTCAATCCTTTTATGTCTGATTAGATTCAATTTCTCTTTTCGAAAATGTGATCCTTTTTAATGCAAGGTAATCGTCTTTCATGACGATGTCTGGCTAAATTTATTGGTGGAGCTGGAATAAGTGGCTGGGGCTATTCGTCAGAAAAGCTGGACAACCAGAGACTTGGAATTTTATATCCTGTTTCACGTATTTAAATCTTATTTTTAAATACGGTTCCGAATACGACTCTAATTTTTGATCTGATTCCAAATTTAATTCAAATTCTCATTCCATATCTAATTCCAATTTAAATTCTGAACGTCTAAATGCCTGTTTCCAATTTTCTACTTATAATTTACGATTTCTAATTTATATTTATACTTCATTTTCAATTCCACATTTCCCTTCTACTTATGTTAATGTTTGTATTAAAAGACATGAAATATTTTATAAATTTAAATCCTATTCTTTCTATAGTTATAACCTATCTATGAATTCCTATATTTCTGTCCGAAGCTTCTATTTATTTAAATCTATTTTTATTCTTGGCTTGCTAGTGTATTTTACGTTTCCAATTCGTATCAAACTTTAAGTCTAATTTTATTAAGTTAAAACTTTTCAATGTAATGTCACCAAAAACATCAACAATTGAAAAATATCCTCTAAGTGATAAATAAAATACAGTACAATCAACGAACGAGGTCTGTCCGGAAAATATTTTACCTTGTAGGGTACCAAGAGTAAGAGTGAATTCTGGCCAAGGACGATGATATGTTGTTCAACGTACTCCCCTTCGGAAGCCGCTATCTTCTTCCAGCGATACTCCAACTTTCGGAATCACTCCTTAAAGTCACCAGAAGTTGCTGAATCAGTTGTAATAGGTGTGCAGGTGCGTTCACGTGGTGAAAAACTTAGTGGCTTCTTTTCGACAAATGAGACCAACTCTTGGATCAAAATGTCCGGAACAATAGTTTTTCAAACTCTGAAGTGTTTCACTATACCTCTCATTATTATGTGGCGATTCTGAATAATTTACTCAAAAAGTCATAGAGCTGTGACGGCTAAAAACAATCGAATTTTATTGTAAAAAAATTAAATTGTGTTCAGAAGTGGTACAAAGCTTCAAACATCTTCTCCTTAAAGGTAAGAATATCCGACTGTTGCAATATAATTTTTGGTGACTTCAAAGATAGTTACACAGATGAGTATGGTTTTATAGGTTATTTTATACTTAGGGTGTCACTCGATAACAAGCAAAGTTAAGAATATGTTGAATTTCATTAAATAAAATGGAATGGCCAAAAGTGGAACATATTTATCAATCTTTTCCTGTTTTATCCAGGGATGGTTTTAGGATACGGGTCGACTTCATTAAAAACTAAATTATGTATATACATAACAATTCTTTGAGGGTCATTTGTTTGTGAATTCCAAAATGCTTCACGTAAATCGATGAAGCATTGGCCGAGATTTACAAAAAAGGGGCTCTCTGTAAATTTATTTACAATTTTTTGGACTCTATAATTTACAATTATTAATATTTTACTTTCCTTCTTTTACTTATTTTTAACTTTTTCTTATAAGTTGCAAATATTTTAGGAAATAGAAGGTAAAGGTGAATACGAGGACACAAAGGTTTTCTACTTTAAGTAATAAAGGATTATTATATTCTTCAGAAATATAAAAATGGGCGATGTTAAAGGGAATAAATAATGAAGAGAAAAAGGCAAAGAAGGAAAAAGGGGAATGAAGAAGAATTGGCAAAGGATATTCAACAGTGTACGGATTTTCCCGCAAACATAATGTGAAATAATGTAGCTCAGCTATTTTTACATAATATATTTAAAAAAAGAACATATTAAAACAAATTTTGTTCTACGGGTTTATATATTGTACGTATGGAAAAGGCATCGCTTAAACGATTGCCTTAGCGAAACCATTTCTTTCAGTAATACATTTTGGATTATCATCTTCTGAATCGAAATAACGCGGTTCAATTGGACTTCAAGATTTAAATGATAATAAACTATTTTTTGGTCAAAATACTTCAGGTTGATTAAACATACAATTAGGGAAGTTCAGCGACCAGTTATGGGAGTTTGCGTGTACCATCAGGAAAATTGCGCCTATAGTTTCAGAAAAACTGCGGGTAGATAGGAAGGTTATGTGGGAAATTAGAGAAGTTATAGGAGCATTTAGGGAGGTTGCACCGGCATTTACAGAGGTCCGCTTTCACTAATTTGTATGACCAGTCTGTTCTTTAATTCCAGTTTTCCTGATCCACCAAAATCTCTGACCCTGTTTAAGGTGGCATTTAAATGTCTCGGAAGAAACGAAATTGGTGTACAGAAATAATAATCTGTACGAAGAGGAAGCACACTGGGATGTGGTAGGATCAGCGACAGCGAGTGACCCGAATAAGCGAGAGCTTCCAGGATTAATTCGGGGGTAATTCGCTACTCGAGATTACAGAGTCCAGGGTTAGCGTAGTGTACAGAGTTCACAACGTTGAGTTTAATTTGTGATGGGATAGTAATCGTTATTAAACAAAAGAATGCGAAAACCTGTTGGAACCTCTTTAGCCGTAATGGGCGGTAGTGTACTACGTTATAAACATCATGAGCAAAAGGGCGATAAAAGGGGCTCAAGCCTGCGGCCAACCAAGTGTACATTTTAGCTTTTCGTGCTACCAGCTTTCGGAATATCCCGAATGGAAGCTCGTCTAAAAAGAGGGAGGAGAGAATGTTTTTCAAGCTTAGAAGTTTAAGCTCGACAAAGAACGGACATGCAAGGGAAGTCAGACGAAACTAATGTGCGTTAATATTCTAATTGATTGAAGTACCGGAAATATGTTTTAAGCAGGTTGGGGAGAATTTTCGCTGAATACTAACCAAACGTATGGGCAAGTGTTTCAAAATTAGTTCTACATTTTTTTTAATATATCTTAAGCTAGCCGAAACGGTTTTGGAAGTCAAGCTATATTTTCTTTTGAACTCTAAGTAACCTACTTCGAAACCAAATATGTCCGGAATTTGTTCAAATCTAATATGAACTAATCCAGTTTATCCTTTACGATTCAGATCGATTTCAAGAATATTTTATACTGATGGGTTATACTTACGTAAACAAGTATTTCTTTTTATATTCGAAAACAGTTTCAGAAATAATTTTTTTAAATTATACATAGAATTGTATTACTTTTCCCTCTACGCCCCTTCTTCTTCTCACCTTACTTTTCTTTGTAATCCCTTCCTTTCCAAACTTCTTCCTGCTCTACTCTCACCTCTCCTCACTTCTCCAAATAACAATACTCTACTTAACGATACCCTATTTCTTTCCCCAGCAAGCACTTTTTCTCCGCTACTCACCTGAACTAACCTACTAGCCGTCCCCTTAATTTCCTCACCACAATCCCTTATTTCTAATATTCTTTCCAAATTTCCCCTAATTTCCCTTTCGTCCCATACCTTATTTCTCCTTACATTATTTGCATGCTATGCCCTTATTTCCCCTCAATGCCGCTACTATTTCCTTCCCTAATTTTTCCTCTCATCTTTTATCACATCCCTAAATCTCATTTCTCATTTTACTCAATTCACACATCCTTTATTACCCTATTTCTTTTCGCCTTATCTCCCCCCTTACATTCCTGGATCCCTTTTCTTCTGCTTTCCTTATTCTTGTTTCCCTTGACTTTCCGTACTCCTTAGGCCCTAACTCCCTCTCACTTTACCTACACTTATTTCCTGTTACTTCTCCTGCCCGTGCCCCTAATTGCCACCTCGAATTTTCTCATATCATAATTTAGCCTTTCTCCACCTAATATCTTTTCCCTCGTTTCCCTTTACCTCCGATATGAACCCCTTACTTCTCCTTGTTTCCAATGCTTCCTTATCCCTAATTTCCGCTTACTTTCTCTCGCTTTCCTTTTTCCTCTTCCTATAATTTCCCCTCATTTTTCCTATTTTCCGCACCCCAATTTCTCGACCTGAAAGGAAAGAACAAGGGGTTCTTCATTATTATCGGCATACTTAAAATCCGGAATACAAGAATCAAAGTTTTTTTACGGTAATATTATATGATTTACCGTTTGTAAACACACCTCAGTTTGACAGAAGGTTGGTCTCATGTGGTAAATTAAACCAAAAGAATATTTTTTTGAAAGCCAAGAATCGATTTTGTGGCTGCCTTTGCATGGTTAACCGTTAAAATCTTTTGGTCACATGTTTGATTGACATTTTTTAAGCTTTTGAAGGATTTTGTCGTTATTTCCTAGTTTTTGCCTACATAATAATTTAAGAAGATCTGAACTTCATGTCAACAACAATTACTTTCAGCTGTAATATCATTGTAAATAAAATATAAAGCCGGTGGTGGTTGAGTTTTTAGAGATGGATAGAAAGAGGATTAAGAGGAAGAACCGGGATAAAAAAATCTTTTCGGTACGATATTTTTACAGCCAAGCGGATTTTGCATCAGGCAGTCGTATGTGCAACTATTTTCTCGATATGCCTATTTCTTCTACATTACTACACTTGAAATCTTTATCTTCGACTTTATGAATCCTCCTAGCAAATATAAATGGAAAACGAGTTAATATTGTATCAAGAAAACATCGTTACAATTACAAACGACAAAATCTTGTCTTGTTTTAGGAAAAAATTAATTTTCTGAAGAAAATATACTACATTGTAGAAACACGATTTTTTCTTAACACCTCATGAAAAAACTATATCATCTAAGAGCTCCATATTAGAAGCCACGTTGGCTCAGACCATCTTCCATGCAAGAGGACTGGGGTTCGAACCCTGAGCTGATACTAATGGAAATTTTTCGGTTTACCTCTGCCGGGGTTTTGGTGGTTTGGAACCCCTCTTAAACTGTATGTAACCTCAGAAGAGGCTGGTTCCGTACCGTTAGAAATGGGCTCTTGGAGGTAGGATTTTGAAGGCGTAGAATAATGGATGGTCAAAGTTAGAGAGTCGAAATTTTAAGAGCCAGACTGTCTCTCTACAGGGTCGAATGGTAATTTCAAAACTTTTTCTACATAGTTCAAAATACTCTCATTTTATGGCCATTCCGGCTTTTATAAGAACATCAGACTCGCCAGCAGGGATAGCTAAGGTATCCCTTTCGGGATGGTCAGTGCGTACATCTCGTTTTTACTAATTTCAACCATATACAAAGGAGCAGCCAAGCCCAGCAGCCAAGTATGGACCATTGCTTGATTTTTTTCGCGTCAATCCTGCGCGTGAAAATTTAAAGAGTATCGCTAATTGTCTCAAAGTAGCATAACGACTCGTAGACCGCGTGGTGCTACTAACCTTTAAAAAAATAAAGGGTTTACCCTAGTTCTAGTGCAATGTGAGTATTTCTGTTAAGAATTCATTTAACCGATCTTATTCTGTAATTATCTGTTTTAAATATGTAATTGTAATGTTAATATTTTTCATAAGTAATAGAACATTTCAGACATAAAATATAATAGTTTTTTTGGAGGTTAATATCAATTTGAAGTAGGTTATAATTACTTCATTAAGCACTGTTCATTCTAGAATTAATTGATTTAGGCTGGAATTGTATGTATTAATTTAAAGTTAAATATTTATTTTTCAGTTGTGACATCATTCCGCTTTCGAGATACGTTGCAAAGACAAATTACAGAGTTAGGGGACAGGGCTAGGGGCATTGCCCTGGTACTCCTATGTCAAATTAATGCAGATCTGGAACTGCAGTCCATAGATTTATATTTAAATTCATTTTTTTGGTAGAAGATTTATGATTTTAATGGAAAATTTGAATTTTCAATTGAAAATCGAACTTTTTTTCGAGTTTTACTTTTTTGGATTATAAAATTAATTTTTTATCTTAAAATTTCATTATTATGGTCGAAATTAACTTTAAGTTAAAATTTGATATTTTCGTTTTGAAAATTCTACTGCTTTATTCAAGAAATTCATTGCATGTGAAGGACAAAAGTCTTTCACATGCAGCACTCAGTGGGCACAAAACTTTGAGAATCTACAGGGCGTCCTTGGTACGCTCCTAAGGCGTCCTATATCAGCCCAAGCAACGACTTTAAAACGTCCAATGTCCTAAAGATGTCCTAAAGACGTCTTAAAGATACGCGCGTTCTTGGGACATCTTTCGGACTGACATTAGACGTCTTAAGAACATTCCTAGGATGTCCAAAATACATGTTATATGAGACGTCTTAGGGATGTCCGAAAGACGGCTGTAGGATTTCCTTAATTTTTTTGCTCATTGGGCAGTTTGGTTAAAAATTCAAATATTTCCGGTTTTCAATATATAGGGGCCTAAAGTTTTCACTTTCTCACGCATTTCTTCACGGTCACGTTATTGTCACTTCTTTTGGGATGATGTGATTGGACTTTTATCGTAGTGTTTTGGAAAGCTATTTCCATATAATCTAAGACTATCACAACTATATATTCTTTAAAACGTTAAAGCATTTTTTTAAACTAAAATTTGAAATTGATTTTTTTAAGAAAGCACTTTGAAAATTCTTTTCAATGTAAAAAAATTGAGCCGGAAATTTTTTCTTGGTCCAATTTAAATTTTTACGTTCATTATGAACGAAAAAAAAGGTTTAAGATAAAATATATAACGTAATTTGTATATTTCTTGATAGATAATCATGACAAAGAAGTTCAATATAATTTTAAGGCACATTAGAATGCTTGGTTGACAGTAAATATTTTGCAAGAACCGTTAGACTATTCAATTTTTTCAAAAATCGATCTATTTCAGGTGACAATCAAACTATTTGGTTAAAAAATTTTCTTTCATTGTTAAAAGTTAAAATTTTTTACTATATATATTCGATAAGTTTGTTAATAATTTATTTTTATTGTTAAAATTTGGTTTGTCGGAAAATTTAACGTCCGAATTTCAACTTTTTTTTTGAAAATTGAACTATTTTGATGAAGCATTGTTTTGATGAAAACTGATATTTTTTATTTGAATGTTCAAATTTTTTATTGAGAATTTGAGCATTTAATTTTTAATTCATTATTATAGTTACAATTTTACTGTTTTTCAGAAAATTATTTTTCTTGGTTTGAACAGTAAACTTTGTAGTTGAGCAGTCATATTTTCTATGATACAAACTAAACTTTTTTGCAGATAATTTCTCTTTTTGGCTTTAAAATTATATAATTTTCTAAAAGATTATTTCCTTTTTTAAAAATTCATCTTTTTGGTAGAACTGTAGTCTTCTGGATAGAAGATTTATTTGTTTGGTTAAATATATAACAACCTTGTAAAAAATCTATTTTTACTGTTAAAATTATTATTTTTTATTCAAAAATTTTAACTATTCCATGTTTGGTTGAAACTTTAGCCTGTGCATTCCATAAGTTTAAAATTTATATTTTCTGTGGAATATTTAATGCCTTTGTTCGAAAATTCGTTTTTGGTGGAAAATTATTTGTTTTTTAATAGTGATTTTTTAAATAGAGTTTTTATCTACAAATATATCTATATGTAACCTTTTTAGTTGAAATTGTGTCCTGCATACTGTATAAGTGAAAAATTCTACTTCTGAGTAGTAAATTCATGTGTTTTGTTATATATTTGTCTTTTTGGGTAAAAAATAACCGAATAATGATAGACCTGAGGTAAATTTATTTGCGGGTCATTTTCAAGTACGTAAAGTTAAATTTTTTTGCTTTGAAACAAAACAAGATTCAATAGAGTTGTAACAGGTAAAGTTTACTCTAAAACCACTGTAAAGATTAAATTTTGTCTCATTCTGTGAATCTCCATTTGTTAAAAACTGAACTTTTCGGATCAAATTTTAAATATTTGGTTTAAAATTTATATATTTGGTTAAACATTCGTCTTTTGGAGTAGAATACACTGTTTTTAGAACATTTGACTTTGTACCCTAAAAAATTTAATTTCATTCAAATAAAAAAATTATTTAATTATTGCTTTTGCTCATTTATCACTTATTTTTTTCTGTGGAATATTTATGGGACAGATTACAAACCAGGAAATCAATTGACAAGATAAGTTTGTAAGCGTTTAACAATTGTAGTTGCAGTATTTAACTTAGTAATAGTTTATTAGTATTACTTTTTAGATTAAGGTTAAATATCATATATGTTCTGTACAATAGGTTCTATTGAATAAAAAGCTATGCATTTATATCTACATTATTAATCGAATATTAACCCATTCATAATTATTTTATCATTTTTTTACTGTAATTATATTTTATAATTTATTTATTCATAATTTAAGTAATTTTATTGAATACCACGTTGAATATTTTATACTCTATATCTAAGTTCGTATGCAGTTATACTAATTGCATAGTGCGATGAATTTTATCAATTGATGAATAGTTTTGGATCTATACCAATCCTGAGTGAAAAAACTACTAATTCGTATACAAAGCATTAACATTAAATCAATAAGTAATTGTATCTTACTAATTATATTTCGAACGATTTTTAAACGAGTTAATAATTTTCCGATTAAAGATTATTATCGGAATGACTACTCTAAATCAATTAATAAAGGACTTCCCACTATTTACTTAGTAGAACTTCATGCTAGTTCAGATTGAGAGAATCAAAAGTTTTTAAAAAATAATTTAAAATTATATATTTGACTTTCATTAATAGTCCTTTTCACCATCTTAGATTTTCAAATCGACCCTCTGCGATAATCGAATTTTAATTCCTTATATATCTATATTGAAACTTCCTTTAGAGATAGTCGCTTTAGCCATATTCAAGAGCTGTCCTATAGTTGACCCCCCAACATGGTCTGCCGGCAAATTTATATGGCTTATATGCAGATTCCGTGGCTTATATTTGGGACAAGAGATGTACAAATGAGAGAAGGTCACATAAAAGAGAGAACACCTGTTTTAGAAAGAGCTTTGTTGAATGAGTGGTGAAGTGATGGAAATTATGAATCAGGTCAATTATGGGCATTCAATATGAGTAAAAATTTATAGCCAATTGAGACAAAGCTAAAGAGGTTTATCTAATTAATAGGGGTGATTATTAGAGGGTTTAGCATTATGATGCACTAAAATCATACCTGTTGAACTTTTTTTTTTATTAAAGGGTATGGGGAAATTTTCGTTTTCCGAAAAATGGGATTCAGTATTCTAGACTTAAATTTAGCTTGCTGACAATGACTCTTTAAATTCAACAAAACATTTATACTAAATTACTTTGAATTTTGAAGACCTCCTCTTTGAAATTACTGTTTGCCTGTACTTATTGAGACTACTTGTCATTGTTCAGAGTAACATTTTTCGTTTAAACCATAATCGTATTGTTTATTGAAGATTTATTCTGCATTTAGTTTAGGCTTAATTCAGGATTTTAGCATATTATATCGAACGACATTAAACTAAAAAAATCAACCAATAGCCAGCTTTTATTTGACGGCAACCATATTGGATATTTTGTGAACGATGCGCTTGCTTCAAACTGAGAAACAGGTTTGTCACCGGGTAGAGTCAGAACATACCCGTAAAAAAGTTCTATCCGGTTTCTTTCAGGGCCTTATTCGGCTTCTTTTGGATTTTATCCAGAATTTAAAGCTGACACTTTTTTCAACGCTTATCTCCCAGATATGTCCGGGTATACCCGTATAGACGCTTCTTTTAAATTAAGAGGAAATCAATTTTTGTTTTCTTGTCTCCAATAGGTCCCAGATTGATCCGGATAAACGCACACTGTTGTAGCTGTTTCTTCTTTTAAAGAAAAACTCATAAATTATTCCCGGATAGACCCATATAGACGCTTCTTTTGAATTTAGAGGAAATATATTTTTTTTTTCATGTCTTTACTAAAATACCGGATTATTCACCGTCTCTGACAGAACCCGGATAGATCCGTAAAATGTTTGGGTTGGAAATAATTTCACATATAGAGCCCGGATAGACCCATAAACAAGAATTATCAGTATATACTATATACTATCAGGTATTTTAACCTACGAGAATATTATCAACTACTAAGCGGAGTCAATATAAACGAAAAAAAAACTTACTTTAAGATTTAAGAGTATAGATTCTGCTAGGGTGATTTAAAGAGAAATTGATGAAATTAATTTAACCGAACGACAAAATTAAATCTTATTTTTATAGATTTTTATATACTAGAAAATCTAACTTTTCATGATCACCATTAATTGCAGAAAAAATAAATTTTTTATATTTATTTTGGAAAAAATGGTTAAAACAAATAAAATTCATTTAAGCAAATAAGAGTTAATTACAAAATGCGGTACTTGTATCTGAATAATGTAGATATTTAATAACAAGCGACAAAGCTAACTAAATTTAAAAAATGCTGAAGTTTCCTACCTCTTTTTAGGTAAAAATTACATGTAAGTAATAATTAACTGTTTAAACAGTTAGAAAATTCTCCGTAAATTCTTCCTAAACATGGCCAGTTGTCCGATTAAACATAAAAAACTCAATTTAAATGAGTAAGTGCAAAATCATTTTTAAAAAATTGTTTAAACAATTGTTATTCAGTCTAAAAATATTTGAATGTTAGATTTTTGGTTCACTTATTAGGCTCCGCAGGGGGGGGGGGGGGTCAAAATTAAAAGTAATTTTGTGGAAATAGTTGTTGGAGACTCTTCAAGAAATATCAAATGTCCCCGGAAAATTTAGTATAAATCCAGAAACCTGAATCCCATTTTTCCGAAAACCAAAATTTTTCCCTGTTAATCCGATGCGATTTTCAAGAACCTTGTGGCGTCTTAATATTAACCGATTTTGTTCAAACTTGCAGAAAAATTTTTTTCCGTCAAACTCAAAAAATTGGGAAAGCGCATCTCCTCCATTAGAAAGTCGGTTTTTTGGAGCATCCTAGTGAGCACAATAGATATTTCGGTAGAGGGCGTAAGGGATGACTGTGAGAGGCAAGTGATGAGAGGTGGGTCATTTAGATTACCTTTAGACTTAAGGAAATTACGAATTTTTTTAAAGTAGTTAGGATGCTATAAAACGCTATTAAAGTTCCAGATGAAGAGGAAATAAAATTAAACGACCCGATCGATAAAAGTCTAAAATGATGACGTTGTCAAGGGAGCTTCTCTGCGGTTCATCCTCCATTCGATCCCAGTTTTACGAAGTAACAAACGAAATTGAATTTTCTTCGATTAAGATTGGTGCTATAGGTTAACTTTCGTACACAAGAAAATATGCTGAGTCGGCGATGAAAGTGGGATTTGAACCCTATAATGATGGAAAGGTGGTAATAAAAATATTACGAGAAGCTTTAATCTTACGTATATAATGGTGTCCATAATTCAGATATCGTACAAAGTCATGAACAAAGTTCTGCTACACCTTTGAAATTTAATACCTCTGCTACACAACTAATAAAAATGTTATAAACTTTTAAAAAAACATTGCGGTAATTGAGACTTATTGATTCACTATATATATTAATGTAATATTGAAATTGGTTTTAGTACTTCTGACGTAGTAGCAAACTATCAAGGAGCAGTGTCAAACCAGGCAGAACCTCATCAAAATTATTCAGTTTTATATTCTGTGACGAATTTAAAAATCTGTTCGGCTAGTCTATAAGTAGTTCTGACTATCTCAGAACTAGTATTACACAGCTTCGGACTGGTTCAGGACTAGTTGGACCTGTTCAAAGTAAAATCAGAGTTAGGCTACTTGAAAACCTTTTCCAACCCCCTTATTCTGAATATATTTCATTTTCAACAATTTGGTTAAATTCTTGATAAAAAAAGAAGTATGCTTAACAAAACATTTGCATTTTCAACTAAATAATCTATTTTTCAAAACATTGTATAATTTTAAATCAGATAATTAATTTTTCAACAAAACACTTGATTTTTTAACTAAACTGATTTGATTTTAAGCAAAAAGGATACTTAGGATACAAGTTAAAAGTTTAATCAACTACTTGAATTTTTAATTAAAAGGATTAATTTTCAACGAGAAACATAATAGATGATATTTCGAACACGCCCGAAATCCTCGTGTTTTTCCGCAATTCTTTTTGAGGAAAGTATGAAAGAAAGAAGGTTACAATTTTTCCACACTTGTGACGTTACGTTTATTGACCACGTAAAATTTTTTTGTGTCGTTACATGAAAAGAAGGGGCGGGGGTAGGCATGGAACAATGGCGGGAGGTCGGTGGTGACTTGTCCCGACTGTGGAAGTTTAAACAATCATTTTTCCATACTTTTTTATCATTGTAGTCATAACAATGAAGACACTTTCTGAGAATATGTAGAAAAAATTTCATAGCGATTGCTGAATTTTTGCGCCTTGTAGAACTTCCACAATCACTAAAAACGTAGTTTTGAGAAAAACGCGTTTAAATTTTTGCGAAATCAGGCCGCTGCGGCCCAGAGCGCTTGACACCGCTCCATAAAACTAACCGATAACTTTTAAAATTGATGATATTTTGACTTCACATTTCGCAAGTACATTCTTGAAACATATATCTATCCGATAAAGCAAAAAAAACGATTCTTAGAAACCCCCCTTAAATGCACAATTTTTGAATTCAGTAGAAAACGATCAATTTTTGAGAAAAGTATAAAATTTTGAAACGGGAAAGGTTTTTCAGTAAAGAGAGAATAATAATATTTACGAAATTGTGAAACTTTTCGGAGAAAAGACGAAATCTCTAAAAAATAGCTACATCTTCGTCCAAATGTAGAATGCAGTTGCTCAATAAAACGGTTCAATATTGAACCTAAAAAGATGAATTTTCTACAAAACAGGGCAATTTCTAACCATTTGTATGCATTTTCAATGAAAAAGTTATTTTTTACGAAAAAGTTGCATTTTGAAATAAACGCATGAATTTTCAACAAAAAAGATTAGTTTCTAACAAAAAATAGATTATTAAAATTTTCAGACAAGAAAATTATTATAAAAAGATTAAAACAAAACTATTTAGACTACAGAACAGAAGTGTGTAGGTAAAAGGCAAGTGGAAGCTTAGAATAAAAGTTTCCTATCACTTGGCTCCTCCTTAGAATTGGTAAGTATTTCCATTCCTGTTCGCCCCGGTCTCTTTACTCTTTTTCTGCAAAAAAAAGTTTCGAGTCGTCAATAGCTCCTCGTTTCGTCAATGGATAGAGGAATGCCAATGGTGAAATCTACTAGAGCTGAGCTTCTTGCACAACGGATAGCGACAACGCTCAAGAATAAACTCATTTGTACTTCAGCATTGTGAGTAGATTCGGAATAGCCGATGCTGAAATCTTTTTGGGAAAAGAGGTAAACTTCAATAGTCTGTTCTTGAAGAGGCATGAAATAGAAGAAAAATCTTAAACATTACAAGATTGCATGGGATTGCATGGGATCGCGGGATTGCATCCTGCATTTTCGCCCAACTGTCCCTAAATTTCCGTATTGACCCTTCCATTGATTCTCCATTCGCACTTCCCCATTACCAATGTATTCCCCATCCACTTTCCTGTCTTCTCGGTTACCTAGTTGAAACTCTCATTCCTCTACTTTCCTTTCCGAGTCTTTACTCCCCCCTCCCCAACTAGCCAACATTTCTATTCATTTCTACTACTTCACTTCAAATCCTCAAATCCTCTACTTCGCATCACTAATGGCCCCTCACTTTCCCTGCTCTACTTACCCAAATTTCTGATAATTTCTACTACTTCACCTCAAATTCTCTTCTGCACATCCCTAATTTTTACTAATTTACTTGTTGCTTATGTCCCCTTCTTCTCCTCCGTTTATCACTCCTTACTAAACCTAATTTCACATATTTTCCGTCATTTTCCATACCTTATCTACAAAAACATTGTCATTCTCTAATTTACCCTCGCTTCCCCTACTTCCCCTCCTATCATTCTCCCTCAATTCTTCTACTTTCTACCGTTTCCTCTAATCGAAAAAAGTATGAAGTAAGGATGGATGGACGGACGGACTCACACTCTACTGAAACTACAGAAATTTTCAATATTTTTACGCTTTAGAACATTATGTATTAAAAAAATAGGTTTATTGTCTCACCATAATTCAAAACAATTTTTTGCAGTTGATTGCCGCCCATGACCACAACCATCAAGCATTATCGGATTCAAACGCGATCAAGTAACGAGAAGAGCGGAGTTGCTAATTGCGCAATTCTTTCGATCACGATGACTTATAATTCTGTTGCCATTTAAGAATCTTAAGAAACTATTTTTAATTTTTAGATACCGCTTCTCAATGTAATGAAAATTGATTAAATTTACTGTAAAAGTTGCTGACTTTTGTATTCAGCAACCTAATTTCTTAAATATCAGTTACTTTAGTGTCCTAAATGTGTCGCAACTTTTTTAACATTTCTTGTATCGCTAAAGAATGCGGTGCCATTAAATGCGGTTATGATAAAACTATGAAGATTCTATAATTTTCTAGATATATATTGAAACAGATAAAAATATTTAAAAATGCGGAAAAATTATTTGTTACTATTTATTTTATTTTGATTTCAACAGACATCATGTTATTTTATAGCATGATAAATTAATGCGGATCATTACTAGACATTATATAAAAATATTATGGAAAATAGTAATCTTTTTTAACTAATATTTAGTATTAACGTTGATAATCAGATTTTTATCTATAAACAGTCTTTAAAAGTAGACAATGAGCAATTTTAGCCTTTATCATCAATAGTTTTAATAGCTATTAATTATTTCATTCCATCGTAAAAGAATAATTCAGCCTGACAAGGTACTTGGGGTATTTTTTATTTATAATTTCTGAACAATGATGTCTAAAATTGTGAAATTTTATAAAACTTTGCTTTAATGATCTATATGATAATTTCAAAAAAATTTAATTTATATAAAAAGTTGAAATTTTGGAGTTATGTTGTTTTCCAATGTTTTTAAGTTCGGGAATGGTGAATGATAATTAAAATTTTTAACTCTGGACGTGTAACTTGCGAAGTACAAAAATATCATTACTTTTCCTAATCTCTACATTTTTAAAATTTAATTTAACTATATTTTGGCTCAATCTAGTTCAACCATGATCCTAGTTCCAACCAGTGGGAGGCAAAGCACTTCTTTCGTTAAAAAATCTCCAGGGCCTTCAATTTTGGTCAAATTTTTAATTTTGAAAAAATTAAAGTTCAATAAATTTTTAAGGGCTCGACGCTTCGAACTTCTACCTCTTTAATTTGTTTATAATCATTTTTCCATCGAAAGTATGCCAAAACCGAAATTTTGCACATAACAATTTTTTCCGTTTTAATAATTGATTAGAACAACTTTATGTTCTTTTAAATGAGTGTTTAAGGAATAACAGAATACACACGATTTGTTTGTTATTCCTTTTATACGTTATAAACAAATTTTATGAACAAATTAACAAATAGTCTGATTATTGGTAAACACTTTTTTTATGAAAGTGCTTTCTGTTTATATAGGAATGACATTTAATTACAAAAAGAATATAAAAGTTTATAAAAACCATTGTCATAAGCAAGTATTGTGGCAAAATATTAAATTTTGAAATTGTTTAGAATTAAACTTTCCTTCAATCGCCAGAACTACTCCAGCTATTCCATAAAATAATAAATATTTAATAATATTTGATTATATATAACAATTAAAGTTTTTATAAACAAATTAGATAAACCAATTCAAACTTTTAGCCCTTTCGCACAGAACTTTTTTCTGCCCTGGAAATGTTTCAAGCTATTGGACGAATGACTACCAGAATGGGTACAGATATTCCTGAAAATAATGTATCTTCGATTATATTTGGTAAAATGTAACAATCCGAATATTTACAAAAAAATAAGATAAAAAATTTCAAATTTTAACAGTTTCACATAGTAAAAAATCTGGTTCCTTCAAATGAAAAATTAATAAATAGAATTCTTTACTCTAGCCATGGTATCCAGAGTTATGACTTGTGGTAATAACTTTAAATTGTTTCAATCTTCACTTTGAAAAATATTTGCATTGGACTAACATAAGAGTTTCCTTTTTCACAGTTGTATTTATGTCTGCATTACATTATAAACTTTTACTTTATTTGATTTATTTTCTTAATATATACAAGTACTTAATAATTCTAAGCAATTTTAAAACAAATTGTCGAATTTAATATTTATCCAATACATGGTTTTCAATTAAGATAAAATTAATCATTTAAAGGTTCTCAAAAAGAACTTATCCGATTTTTTTAAATCCCAATGGAGGTGTTCAATATTTGGCACAGTATTCAAAAAGAGAATTTAATGTAAATGGTAGACAATTGAAAAAGGTTAGAAACAATTTAAATTATGATTTTATACCTCATTTTAAAAGAAAACGACAGAGTTCAGCATTTATTTAAGCTTGCTTCGACAATAACTTCGCAGGTTGGTTAAACACATATTTTATTGTGAAACGAAGAAAATTAATGGATATACGGGAAAAATATTATGAAATCGAAATAAGAGAGGTTTGTTATGCTCGCTAGATATATGCGATATTAATAAAGTATCAGAATACATGAATTCAATTGATTATCAATTTTTCAATAGCTAAAGAATAATGTTATCCACATTCGAAAATCGGATTACAATCTTTATTAGATCATACGATATCAAGCCAAATCACGTAAAAGCAAAAAAAAAGATTATCCAGATATGGTGGATAATAGTATCTTCACGGTTTTAATGGTGCCACTGCAATTTTACTTACAAGACTCGGTCAATTCTGTAGTGTAGCAAAATCCTATTCTAACGTCAACATCATATTTCAGGCCAATACTAAATGAATTCGCAAAAGACTCTACAGAAAATCCTCATTCAGTATTATCATCACTTCAAAAAGAAATCCATCAAATAAAGCCCACAATATGCTAGATGCTGAACAAAACATTTTGCCAGGATCTTTCTGAAACTTTATCATCTACGACTTCTTGCATTTGTCAAGCTGCACCTAAAGAGATAAATTACCTAGATAGAGTCAAAGGCAAAGTTATAGAAATCAAGTCATATGATTATGGATTGTCAACACGACATCCTAGGATTCACTTTGTGGACAATCTTCTGCATATAGCCTATAGACTCGAGAGGCTATATAACTATGTAACTGTTACTTGTTATGAATATTGGGTTTTATTAAAATATGAAAAACAATGCTACTTCAAATTATTCTCTGGATTTTAATCAAAGTTATTTCTTTATCTGCACTTCGTAGCATCCACGTGGCCAGTTTTGTGACTGATTGATTATCAATCATCCACGCTCTCAAAATATTTTCTACGTCGGCATTGGCTCGTTCAACGCTTCCTAGAGTTTGTGGCTGTCTTGGACATCCGTGTACAATTTTGCAATGTGGCCAAATTGACACTAATTCTTGAATTACACCAGCAACAAATTCTCTTCCCTTGTCACTTTGCAAAATTATTGGAGCACCGAAGGTAAAAAAAATCTTGGACAATTCTTTTACTACATTAGTAGCGTGCTTGGATTTTAGTGGTCTCAGATGCAAGAACTTTGTGGCGCGGTCTTGATATTTCATCAGCCAGCAAAATTTAGCATCTGGACAAGATTAAAAGTCGATCAAATCCACTTGACCATGATTATTGAAGCCGTCAAGAAATTATACGCTTTACAATTATACCTTTCCTAGGAACAGATCTTTTTCAATTGCAAGTTGAGCAGCAAGTAATAAATACTCCGCAAGCAGCTCTTGAAATTCGCCACTTGTTTTTCATGTAGTATAACATTTTATCTCGTCCTCCATGTCCTGTATGAACGTGTGCTTCTAGTAATTTGGTAAAAAATCTTCGACTGGAGTCATATAAAAGAACTTATCAGTTGCTTCTTTTCGCTTCCTTATCACATGACACTCACCACCGATTTTTAAAATTTCGTATGATTTTGAATAGCGATAAAAAGATGCAATCTCCCTTGCACCAACGGCTTCTCCTTTGCGTAATATTTTTTTTACAGTTTCTAATTGCGATTTATCGCACATTGATCTAATGCTTTCATGTTGTTTACTACGAAAAAGTTTGAATTTTTCTTCAAATTCTGATCGGCTAACTACACTTTCTTCCATTTTGACAAAATCCTATTTGCGAATTGATAAAGCACCTACCACTTTCAATTTCAAACTGAGACTGCCTAGGTACTGAGTTAAAACAAATAGTTTCTACTTAATTTTGGAAAAGAGTGAGGATAAATTTTGGGGGCAGTCTAGACTATCTTAATAGGTTGCAAAAGGACCTGCAAGGATAGAATATGCAAGGATAGAATATTTTGTTCAAATTGAAATCAAAGTTAAATTTTATTTTAAAAGTGGTCAAAAACGGAGTTATCCTGATCAAGTTGCAGAACTAGTAATGGTAGCCTTTCTATACTTCAACAATTATTATTTCCAAACGATGAAAATGGGAGAATTCCGGAAAAACGTTTCTTCTATTCCATAATTTTAAACAAGGAGCATTTGAAATTCAAGAGAAGTTACTTTGAATGTTATTAAACCATTCTAAAAGGAACTCCTGCAGATAGTAGGATAATTTTTTATTGAAGATGTTGAAGAATGATATAATTTGACTTTGATATTTTATAAGTTGCACAGTTTAAAGATCTAATATCAGGTGAAACTGTATAATTAAGTTTATGCGCAGACTTGTTTCGCGTTAGATTTCTAAGGCAGATAGCCCAGTGCCTAATTACCGACTGTCTCCTCTCTCTCTCTCTCTCTCTCTCTCTCTCTCTCTCTCTCTCTACGATATCAATCTAAAGTCCCATCGTCTTATTAGTACTGCTTCAGTTACCACAGGTGCCTGTTTGGATTAGGATACGGAGACGATAGAAAAGACCACGCAGGTATAGATTCGTCGCTATGCCGGCATTCTATAAACTGTCAAGGATGTATACAAAATGCGTTTTTCGATAAAACGCCTAAGACATATAAAAATTTGAAAAAGAAGGCTAAAACATGAATTTACAAAACTTTTCATCGGAAGAAAGGATTGATAATAGATTCAGTAAAGCAAGGCTCAGGCGCATACAATGGTAGAAATACCTCAAGAAGGTTTTTTGCAGATCCTGAATTAACAACAGAAATTGCAGGGATAGACTTAAAGATAGTGGGAAGATTTTCTGATTTATCACACAAACTATTTAGGAGTTTAGATTCATGTACCAATTACAAAAGAAGAAATATTTAAAAAATCGGAAATCCATTAAAAAGTATTTGTTTTTCTGCATTTATTACCAATCCCTTTTTCTGACATGAATCTTTGCTAAATTGAGGGTATTGTAGCCATTCTAGCCATTCAAGGAAATAAAAATTTGATAAAAACTTAAATTTGAATATTTTCTCACAAGAATTATTTATAACAATGATTATTGTTAACTTTAAAATATTTTTGTGACTAGCAGTCATTTACCTAACAGCTTAAACATGTAAATTGTTATATTTTATCAAATATTTTAAATACTTATTATTTTGAGAAATATCTGTAATCGTTCTGACAACTGAAAGAAACTATAATTTGATAAAATCAAAAAATGTAGTATTTTGCACAAGAATTGTTTATAACAATGGTTATTATAAACCTTTTAATTATTTTTGCAATTATATGTCATTCCTACATTAATATGAAGCACTTTTAAGAAGCATATTTTTTACGGATAATAAGACTATTTGCTAATTCATTCATAAAATTTGTTTATAATAAATAAATAAAATATTAAACAAATTATTTGTATTCTATGTGTCCCTAAACATTCATTGAAGATAATATAAGGTTTACCTAATAAATTATTAAAGCTTAACAAATTTTTATGTACAAAATTTCAGTTTTTCCATTATAAATTATTAATAAATAAATCGAGGAGCCAAAAGTTTGGAGCGCCAGTCTCTTGAGAATTTAATGCACTTGAATTTTCAAAATTAATTAAAAATAGGACCGAAATTAAAGCATTTGAATATTTTTCAACAAAAAGCGCATTCCCTCCCACTGTGGCCTTGAGCTCTTCCAGCGATGCGGTCTGTATCTCCTCAATCGCGGTAAAACGTCGCAGTGTGCCATGTCCGGTGAATACGGTAGCTAAGGCATGATTATGGGCTCAGAGTGGGCTCTCTGACTTGTTTCCCATAGTGAGATGAGGGAGTCTCCACGGCATCTTTTACCATTTGGATGCCCCGACTGGCAGCATTTCCTCGCCCTGTTTTCGCCTTTACTTCAATCACCATTTTAGTGACCTTCTTGGTCACCCATCGTTCGTGCTCTTCGAAGTGATGCCCTAAGAGTTCCGCTCGATGATTGAGTTTTCGGATAAGGTGATTCGCCTTGCGCAGATCATTGCGGATTATGTGGTAAATTTTCCTCTGTATCCGACCGACTGCCTCCATCTTTTAATGCACCATCTGTAACTCCTTGAGTGCCTCTTTAGTGTCTTGAAGACAGCTGAGAAGAAGACGCTTATCCCTCTGTGCGCAGTCCCACTCTAGTTGCTCATCTGAGCTCACCTACTCCGTGACGTCCAAAGGATCTACAAGCTCCTCACAGACCCTTCTAAATACGTTTTCTTACCCCCCCCCCCCCCCCCCCCCCCCCCCCCCCCCCCCCACCCCCCCCCCCCCCCGCCCCACCAACCCCACACGGTGGA
>JAAAKG020148376.1:0-15348 GCA_010014905.2 Druon quercuslanigerum | reverse complement strand
CCCTATCCCCCCTTGCGCAGTCCCCCTCTCGTTGCTCATCTGGGCCCCCCCACCCCGTGACGTCCAAAGGGTCCACCAGCCCCCCCCAGACCCTTCCAAATACCTTTTCCCCCCCCCCCCCCCCCCTAATCTATAAGACTGACACTGACCACCGGCACTGGAAACCGATCATAATCAGTATGGAGATTGCTAGTCCCGTCGGATATGTTGTTTTCAACATATGTGCTCATCATTAGTTTTAATTCGGGTTCCTTCCCCTAGCTGGGTTTTGTCCGCCCCGGGTACTTGATTTCCAAGGTGGCATCCATATCTGCGAGGCGTAATTGTAATTGTTTATTTTCCGCTATCATATCCATTGGCACTTGCGCCTTATCATCTTGTGAAATAAAGCTTACTTAGTAAGATCCTAGGATGGATGCTATTCTTTTCAGATTCCCAAAAGTCGCAATGCAAAAATACTAGTCTTGCTAAGCTTTCCAATGCCTTGTTCTTGATAAAAAAACTAGCATCTCTCCTAGCAAAGGCATCTAACATTTTATTGTGTAATAACCAGTAAAAATAAACTTTTTATAATCAAACTATAAAACTATGACACAGGTGCCCTACTGCTACTCAGCGGGTCAGGAACGAATGTCGATGTCTTTAGACTTTAGATCAAGTATACCTGTGAGCAGTGAACTATGTAATTCGCAATCGTTGTGGTACATGATTGCCGCCTTGAGATACTGATGCCAGCGCTCGATTATTCCGTTACTAGGCGGCGATAAAATCTTTACAGAATTGAGCTCGCAGACGACTTTCAGGGAATTTAATCGTATTTCAACTTTATTACGGAGGGAGCATTTTATTATGAGATTAAATCAGAATTATATGATTGAAGCACTATCTGATTTGCTTGATAAAAATAATAGTGCATTTTACACACAAGACAACAAGCTTAAAAACAAGTTGTTTAGAGATGTTCATCAATCGGGTGTAGGCCGTAGTTGAACAATGGTTCGTGCGATTGGCTAAGATGTTCCTGCTGCATGTAGAAACTATCCAGGAAAACTTCAAGCAATCTATCTATTATACTGTCAAGCATACGAACGAGTATGCCATGAAGAGTTCCTTTGTTATTTAAAAAAATACGGACAGAATTTGTTTCATAAATAAGATGATAAACCACAATAAATCCCATGCTGCCAAATACTGACTTAAAAGCAGTTGAACGCGTTGCAAAACAGAGTTGAAAGCTTTATAGCCACCAGATTTAAAATTTCAATTGCATTCTCAAATTCCTACGTAGATCTCCATACTTTTTCTGTTGTGCAATAATTATATATATAAATTTGCTTTTTATAACTATTTTTTCAAAATATTATTTATTAATAAAACCGAATTATAGTAGTAAATAATAAAGTTTTACATTAAGGAACCCATAGAGAGGATTTTTAGATATTCCTTCTTATTTAATTTGAATAAATGTAACTTATGTTTTATCTCATAAAATGCTAAAAATAAACGTGTTTTATCATTGAATTATTACCTAATAATATCATCTTCATGTCAGTTAACAAATGCAATTAATTTTCAAATACCTAAACTACAACTTCTTAGATAATTTGGTCACTTATATAAGACATTTTTGATTGGATACAAATATTGTATAGAAAAGGTACTCATTTTAAGAGAAAATTTTTTCATTTTATTTAACTATACCAAAAATAATAATTAGATTCTAAAAAAGGACTTTTCATGCGAAATGTTATTTTCCGCAAAGAAAGAAAGATTTAAATGGGATAAAAATTACGGTCTGAAAATAAATTTATTCACAGATGATTTTTTTCTACACTTTGCATCCAAAGATCTAAACCGGACAACTCTTACAAAACAATGGTTAAAAACCAGATTATGAGATATTGCACATAAATCTAAATAATTAAAAATATGAAACATAAAAGAATAAAAATAAAATCAAGTAATATAAATTTTTGTACAATAAGGTTTGTATTCTTAAATGTTACACAGGTTTCAGATTAACATTTTTCTTTATATATACATGTATTTCCTAATAGAACCATTTTAAAAAATGTGGATATTATCACTTCTTGTATGTTAAAAAATCTAATTTTTTAATATTAGGTTCGCAATATCTAGTTTTTTCATACAAGCCAGCTAGGACGGCGATTGCGGCTAATATCTAGCTCGCCTACATAAACAGAGATATTATCTAATAATCGTACAAAACAGCGCACCAATCTAGTGTTCGGCAGTGGTTCATGATTGTAAGGGCGCAAATCTGCAGATAAAAGAGATTTATTTCGCATTAATATCCAGCAACGGGGTTGTTCAGGAATTTCATCATTGACATTAATACGATGCTGAAAATGTACAATTTTTGAATATGCACCGTAGTGATTAGGCATTCTCAAATAAACTCTCTCTTCTAAATTTTCTGCTTGAATCCGACGTATAACCCACGTAGGAATTATACTACTACGAAAAGTGAGAGTGTCAAACACTCCAGAATAAACACGATCACTTGGTAGATGTACATAAACACGGGCGCGCTGAGAAAAATTACCATGCGCGTCTGATGAAATTGCTCTTAGTGAATTCCGACTGCTAAACATTTCACCTAATTTGGAAAAATAAGAGTTAAAATTATTAAAAGAAATTATGAAAAATTGTACGCATATTTGACTAAAGGAAAGGATAAGATAATTAACATACTTTAAGGCATGTAAGACCCCCCACAAAAGATTTTACTTATTATCCAATAAATATATTTTTCGTTGAAAAGCAAGGGGAGAACTTCGACTATTTCATTCCATGCCACCTAACGTCGAGTGTGGGCTGTGTACAGCCCCATGTCCTGTATATAGGCATAGAACTGACAGTGGGTCTCAGGGCCATTTCCAAACTCGAAAAATGAATGAAATTCGTTTTTAACTTTTGTAAATTGAAAGATAGGTCCTTTTGCTTTTCGAATGCGAAGCGATGTTAGACTTTTAACTCCTGGAGCTATATAGCGGGTAAACGCGCCAGAGAGCTGCACGTCAACTAAACTGGACGTGGCATTGTGCACTGTCCCGTACATGAACATGCTTGTATTGGTAAACTAAAATAATGTAGACTGCGCGTACTTAGGACAGTAGAATAGACATAATGCCTGCTTCTTGTCTGGATATGGAGTGAATGACGCGGGATTGGTGAATGATGGCTGGTATTCAGTTCGACGCAGTAGCGACACGACGGACCCTCAGTGAAGTCACGACACGAAACCTCTAACCTTGAGCTGGCAGAAGCACCTGCCTGCTGACCGTTTACTCCGCAGAATGCAGGGGACAGAACGCGGTATACATTGGAAAGATGTGGCTTTACGCGTCTTCGTGTACAAATACTTTTGTTTTGTATTTAGGCCCAACCGGAACTGGCTAGACTCAGCATGTGCTCACGTAATTATTCTAAGAATGCGTGCGGATTGGGTGTGAAATCCTCTGCAGGACGTAGTCTTCCTTCTCTTCACAGGTACCCTACAGGTACTCAGCGGGACACGGACGAGTTTCGATGTCATTAGACCCCTAGATGCAGTATAACTGTGAGCAGTGAACTATGTAATTCGGAATCCTCGTGGTACATGATTGCCGTCTTAATAGACCGTTGCCAGCGCTTTATTATTCCGTTACTAGGCGGTTGATACGCCTTGCTGCGTAATCTATGACAACCCTGGAGCCGAAACATTGCTATGAATAGTAAGGACTCAAACTGGCTGCCCTGATTAATGGTCAGAGCCTTGTGGAGCCGTAATTCAAGATCCTATCATCCACGAAAAGCATACATACAATCAGTGGGTTGACGTTCCTGATTGGAACCGCTTTCGGTAAGCGCGAGGAACGGCCTTTCATCGTAAGACAGTACTTATACCCATGACTGTCTTGGAGCGGATCTGCAATATCCATGTGGACATTTTTAAGCAGACGTAACGCTTGCGGATAACGCGATCTGTAACCTTTGCACTGGGATGAGTTGATTCGTAGAATAGGTGCAAAGCGCGCTCAAGCACTGCTGTCAGAAAATAGGGACGTAGTGCCTCGCTGAGGACGTAGTACCTCTGAAAACTTAAGGCAACAAATAGTGTCTACAACGGTGGGTCCATGTTCTTCATCAGAAGCTTGAACCTTAGCAAGTTCTGCCCATAAGAAATCTTTCGGCAGATGGAAAGCCTAGATACAAGACAGTGTTTTAGCGACTAGGTTATTCAGGCCACGTAGGTACTGAATGTGAGAGGTGAATTGAGGGATAAATGAAAATTACCGTAGTTGGAGAGGCTAAGCCTTTCCAGAGCACTGACAGAACACGCAGGTGAAGCTTTGCGATCGGCAACAACCTTGAAGCCTTTCGCCAGCAGCTTCCATGTGACACCGAATAGTTGCTCGATGGTAGCGTGAATGCCACGATCAGACACGTCGGTGACGAGACGCAGCCCAGCATCGGTAATCGGATAAGGTAGGAGAGCTACGTTGAAAAGCTCTTTTTTTGATCTTATAAATGTTGTATGGCCCCTCATATCCACGGTATGTGTTGCTTCTTATTTTTACTTAAAATATTTTTAAAAAGCCGTCCTCAGGTACTGAGGTACGCCATGAAATCGATTTCGGACACTCAGACTTGTCATTTGTTAAAATTTATGCATAGAGTGTAAGCGTTAAAAGGCTATCTTAAGGTGTTTCTTATGCTCCTCGGTTGTCAAGGAGGCGATGAGCATGTCACCGAAGTACACAAATACGTACTCGAGGTCGTCAAGTGCACCATGTATTTAGCGCTGAAATGATTTTCCAGCACTGCGAAACCCAAAAGTCATTACAATATACTCGGAAAGTCAAACGAGAGTAGTAACTGAGATTTCATAGAAACGAGGCACGGGACATTTATCCGAAAACGTTACTGCGTTGATCCGACGGAAGTCACCACAGATTCGACAATCGTCGTTCTTTGTATGCAGTATGAAAATTGGCTGAAGGGCCTGCTAATGCCCTTGTTCTGCATCTGCTGAAATTGTTCTTTTTATAATGGCTGATATGTCGGAAGGCGAAAGCTGAGCACGTTCCGTCACTAACGGGGTACACGATCATTTAACAATGCTCACGCCGAGTAGGGTTGCTCCTTTTAGAAAATCGTAGACAAAAAAGGCAGTGTCTGTATTATGTAGGCACGAGTCGTGCAGAAATTCAACGAGCTGGTAGTTAACTAGCAGATTGGCCCCGATTTATAGCTATGGGATAGTTGCTACGCAAAACTTTGTAAGGGAATTCTTTCCCGTAGAAATAAGCCTTGCTATTGTAAAAATGTCCTACGTGTGAGTTTCCTCATTTTTCCTCAATTTTCATTTTTGCTACTTCTCGATTAACTCGTTAAAAAACACACATTTCTAACTTAAAAAACTTTAACGGACCTCATTTTTCACTAGAGAGAGGGGGCGAGGGGGGGGGGGAGCATATATATTTGTAAAACATAAACAATTAGATCAGTTAGCAGTCACAATTTCAAGAACAAAAGAATCCATTCGATTCGAATCTATTCCCCACCTTGAGATGTGGACTTCCTGCTGATAACTAAAAAATCTCATATTTTTAGCTTCGCTGCAGTTTCCATTTCACGAAATAATATTTTTTTACGTTTGCTCAGCATTTGTGCGATATTTATTTATGTTCTTGATCGACTCCTGAACAGTAAGACTTGCACTTGATTTTACGAATTCCGTACATTTTTAAGACTAATATGCTAGATTTGACGATTAGTATGAAGTATGCAATTGTTTAAAATATGATGACTCGAAATATTTAAAAACAGTTATTCCTTAAGATGAATGCTGTTTTATGATGGAAAATACAATGTTACCAAATCTAACCAATGCATAAATTTCCCTAATTAGCCCAAGAGAAGGCCCAACAAGAAGGTTTCTGGTGAAGTACCAGCCATGATACCACTGACTCAATTTCATGGGCAGGGACCGGGCTACATTTTTCTCGAATCACGTAGTCCGGGGCCGGCCGGTTACTGGCCGTCCCAACCTTGGTTATATCCCATGGTCGGAAGCCAGCCGGGCAATGGTCACGTTAATGTTTATGTAGGAATTACAAATTGTTTACAAACCGCAACATTATTTAATGCGTAATTATGGATGCTAGATGAATTATGATTTGAATAGTATAATTTCAAGATTTATTACATTAAAATAAACATTTAATTTTTTCTAATTGTTTAACCTTATAAATAAAACTGTTAACTATTCTGCTACGTTTAGTCTGTACACCTTTAAATTTACCGCCATATGTAGCGCCTACAGCGTCTGGCGTCTGCATAGACTTAGTAATTGTCAGTTCACACCTGGAATGAGAATGCTCCTTGCACTCACGTCGCTTCGTCTCTTTGAAGTTCGCACATAAAATCGAGACCCGCAATTAAAAGCAACTTTATTTCAGTAATTATTTTTAAAATCTCACTTAGTAGGCGAATAATAATTAATTTCAATTAAGATATACTGTGTTGTGTATGAATTTTTTCCTTTTTTTTTCCTAACCTTAAATCACCCCATTTGGGAACCACGTGGTTCCCAAATTGCCACGAGATGCTATTATCAGGGATTTAAATTCTACTCCAATTTTCTTTCAAAAATTGGTTAACTTGATTTGAGTTTTAAAATTCACCGTATTCTTTACGATGAGCATTAAAAGGCAAAACATGTTACGAATTTCTCGCCTTAAGCAACATTTTTTAAACGCTTTGTGCCGGATTACCCGTCCGGATTCCGGCCTGTATTGAAGCCAGGATATCAAACTAGTTTAACGTGACTTTTTTAGCCGGATCCTAAATGGATTCCTCGATTAGCGCCTAGCTTAAACCAGGAATATCCAACCGGAACCCAGCCGGAACCCTGATTCGATTCCTACACGGAAATTTTAAAATGTTTGACAACGAAGAAACAACAAAAAGAAACCGTTTCTTTGCACTCTGTCTACTTTCTTAATGTATTCCTTCAATATTCTTGTATAATTTATTTCAGTGCCGATTATCTTATTACAGTTTTCTACCGGGTGGGCCGTTTTAATTGACACACAACAATATCTCTGTTTGTAAGCCAGATACGAACATTTTTTTCAATGAAAGTTGTTGAGGGCACTGAGGGCCTTCTGAATGTATTAATAACTGTGTCCTTCAGGTCCATTTTCAAGGTCATTTAAAGGTCAAAGTCTGTTTTTAAAAATGGGAATCCCTATTTTGACACAGGATAAAAAAATGGGAATAAGGTTCCAAGCGTGTAGAATGTGTTCTAGTTCAAGAGATTGCTAATAGTTTAAAGCTGTTTATTTACTTACGCTTGTGTTATCATTTGTTAATTATACTATGATTACCTTGATGATCCGCAGATTCATTGCTCTTCCCAAAATTTGCTAGTAAGTCCATTTCATGGAGGGACATGCCTGATGATATTTCTGTGAAAAGACAAAAAAATATTTATGAATTTGAAATGTCAAAAAGAAATTCAAAAGAAAAATGTGATATTTCGGTTTTGAAACCTAAAAATTTGGCAGAGAGCGCTCAAAGTTGTATCTTCTGAGGTATAATATTTGTTTCAACCCCCCCCCCCCCCCAAATACTGATTAAGTTAATTAATTCAAAAATTCTTTTCAATTCTTCTACGTGAGTAGCGATCAAATGATATCAATAAATATATTTGTTTGATATGACAGAGTTTACTAAGTTTATATCATTAAGTCACATATAGCATTTGTCCCAACATACTAACTACACACAAATAAAAAATTGATATTATTTATTTTTCACTTACCAATAGATTTAAAAATCACGTCTAGGGTTAGTATCAAATTAAAAAGGGTTCTCATTTTTCAGAATTTAGAAAAAATTTAATAATATAGAATTTTGAGAGCACTGGGAGTGATGAATATTCTAATTTTTTTGGCTGGGTAGCCTCAATTTTTTCCTCAGTATCACGTGATTTACTTGAAAGAAGTTAAACTCTTGCACATGCATCAATATTTCACCTTGGTAAAATCAGATAATTTTCGTTTAAGCAAGAAGTATATATGTTATTATTTCACCTTGAGAAGCTCGGATAATGTAACAATGTTTAACAAGTAAATATTCAAATCACTCGTTCGAAAATGTTTTCCAGAGAAAACTTTGGCATAGCGAAAGTTTGTCTAAGATTATAAGCAGGCCTGGTACTCCAAACCTTAAAACTAAAAGGCGTATTAAAATTGAACTAAAAGCATCAAACCTTTTCAATGTATAAAATATTTTTTTATGATTCATGATCGTATAAAATTTGATTAAATTATTGTATTTTTTCATTTTTAAAAAAATTTTTTAATTGGAAATCTGTCGGGAGATGACTGAAAACTCACGAAAACTGAAACTTGTACAATTGTGAAATCACCGAAAAATAAAAATCCTGAATTAAAAAATTCCTTAATAATAAAATTCACGACATTTTAAATCTAACCATATTTGAGAAGTCTAAAATGTAATTAATTAAAAATGGGTTTTCATTGAATATTATTTATTTATAGTACAATAAATAAATATTTTTATCAGATAAATTTTTTAATATTTAAAAGTATATAAAATAGTTTTTTTTAATTTTAAATAACGAAAATCGAATTGTTAGTTAAAAGAAAAGTTAAAAAGGAACTTTGCGATAAATAAGGGCTGAAATCAATAATGCAAATTTTATTTGGAAAATGCAAGGTTCCGAAAAAATTTAAGGATACATTTCTTTTTCCTTTCGAAGCGTGCGTGTTTTTAAATGTATTTATTCATACCATTTTTATGCAATTATTGTTAATTTAAATTCAAAAAATAATTTTTAGGTTCTTGAAAAATTAATTAAATATTTCTTCGACACAAATATTTAGTTATTGTCTTTTTAATAAATGAATCATATTTATTGAAAAAAGAAGAAAAAATTTAATTGCTTTAATTCGAGATATGCAAAATTAAAAAATTTTCTGTCAGATTTTTTTTGATTGGAAAGTTTATTTTTATAATGCAAAAAAAAGTATTGCAATTACTTCATGAGTTTCGAATGGAAATTTTGACGCAGAATTTTAACGCAGTAGAGGCTCCTTTCGGTTCGGTCGGTTCGTCAAAGGTTCATTTGGAATTAAACTTCCTCAAAGAAGATGTATTTTTAACACCTAGTGCACTCAGAGGTTATTTTATACTGACGGCTCATTAAAAAAATTCGTTAGTGATATCCAAGATTCATTTAGAAATCAATATCCCTGAAGAACATGTATTTTTTACACCTTTTGCTCTTAAGCCCTGACGAAGAGAAGGATCCGAAAAGAGTATCTACAACGTAACCTTAATGACCCCACTGAGACCCCTTCAGTTCCTGCTTAAAAAACTCTAAAAAAAAACAGCAAGATTAACTTTTACATTGTTGAAATTCGGAGTCTACGCTAAAATTTACATTAGAAACTCACGGAGCAATCGCAATACTTTTTTTCGCAGTGTTAATCTATTGAGGGTGACTTCAAGTAATAATTAAATTAACGTAAAAAAAGAAGAGTATACTTTACATTGACACGTGGATTGTAAAAATTTCGTTGAAGTCGCACAAACATTCAACAAACATCTCGTCTTGTAACCTCAAGGACACTGCATGACTGCTCTCACTTACATCGCAGCGTTGTTATCTGAGGTTTCCACTGCGTGGCGATAGCACCCGGACAAGATTCTTAAAGTTACCGACGAAACGCTTATTAACTGCTAGTAAAAGAAGATGCAGTTGAACCCGCATTCGGCCCATGTAACTGACAGGTATTTTATATTTTTAAGTTTTTAACGCTGCAAGAAAATGTATTGCGATTACTTACTACAAAATTGGATCTTGCTGTTCGAATCTGAGTCCAAACGTAAATGTTCTTGTGTCTTTTATAGCTATGTATTTGAATGCGCAGCCCGCATCGGCCCAGCTGGTCGAGATTCGGCCCTAACCTCAAAAAAACACCTCAAAATACACAATAGAGCCGATTTTCGCCACATAAAGTTGAACAATGAAAATCTTACACCTCGAATCTGAGTCCAAACGTACATGTTCTTATGTTTTTTATAGCTATGTATTTGAATTCGCAACCCACGTCAGCCCATCTAATCTAGATTTGACCCTAACCTCAAAAAACATTACAATGTAGCCAATGAAGCCCATTTTCGCCATGTAAAGTTGAACAATGAAAAACTTATACCTCGAATCTGAGTCCAAACGTACATGTTTTTATGAATTTTATTGCGATGTATATTAATTCGCAACCTGCATCAGCATACCAGGTGTAGACTTGGCCCTAACCTCAACAAAAAATCTCAAAAATCCTAATAAATCCACTGGATAAATTCTGAAGGCGGCTTTGGATTCAGCCCATTAAAATACATAGGGGTACATGTGCCTCACACCTAGATCCAAAAACTTTTTTTGTGTGCTTTTTTACTCTTGGGCATTTTGACTAAAATTTTAAGTTTTTGATTTTTTCTTTAACCTTTTTAACTTAAAAACAGCTATTTAGCCACTTTTCAGGTGTTAAATTAAGGTTAGGACTCAACCTTTACCCGCTGAACAAATTCTGAGGGCGGATTTGAAGTCAGCGCATCATAATACATAGAGGGGTATATATGTCTAATACCCAGAACCGGCATTTTTTTCTGGCTAGGTTGTGAAGCAAGCAAAAATAAATTATTTGTAAAAAAATTGTTTTTTATAATTATACAAATTTTGAACCAGACACACGTTTCATACTGCTTTTTATTTATTATCCCAAATTTTTAACTTGATGTGGCTTTTTGTGTGAAAATAAGTTATCAAATAAAAAAGTGTTGGTAAGGTAGGAATCTGGTACGTTTAAAAATCAGATCTAACACATAGAGTTTCAAGAACTCTTTTTTCTAATCTCGTAAGTGATGGATGAATGCAGTCAGTATTTATGATATCGCATTTAGCGTCACGTCGTTGTTATAGAGATTAGGCCCGCGACTTATAAGCGTGCGTTTGATTCTTGATGCTTGCAGATATTTTAATAAATTGCGTTGCACTTTATTTATACAGTCAAACTCCGATAATTTGCCATGCAATAAGTGTACACTCCCCGTAAAACGTCATCACACATACGGAACGTACACTAATTGGGGTTCCCCCACTACGTCTGCTATTTTGCTCATGACCGGCGCAGATGATTTACGCATGCACGCACCTAATATCGTGCTGCAAGAGGGGACATCAACAAGCTCGCAATTTCTGGAATTTGCCGCCCCTACAGCCCCGAAGTTAGAAAGTTGTCGGAGTTTGACTTCACGTAATGAATGTTCTCTGACTAAAGCCAATAATTCATTTTGTTTTAGAATAATATATGGAGTATAGTTAAGAATTTAATATCAATAAAAATACGAGAAAACGGATAAATTTTTCTAAGAGGCAACATAAAGGTGTTATATACTTTAGATTTAACTTTTGCAAATCTCATTCAACTTAACAATATATTACTTTGAGATTTAGGCTTTTTAATTACAATAACGCCATTTTTTCAAAAACCGTGTATAGTACTTTTATTGAAATTTGATTAACAAGTACATGTGATAACATTATAAAATTAATTTTTGTTCTGAAAAAACGTTCCCTGGCAAACCAAAAGAACCGAAAGGAGCCTCTACAAAGTGCCCTGAAAGACCCCACTGAGTCCTCAGTGTCCACGGAGTAATTGCAATAATTTTTTTGCAGCGTTACAAATTTTTAAAAATGTCACTAACTTTTGCTGAGGGTCACTTCAAGCAAATCCATAATAGCTGAAGTAGCATGTTGCGCTGGAAGTTTAAAAATAAGCTTCAAAATTAGCAAATAAATGTAAATAAATGCATGTAATAATTAAATTAACGTAAAAAAAGAATCCAATATTTTAAATTAGCAAGTACAAACGTCAAAAAACATCTCGTATTGTAACCTCAAGGACACTGCTTGACTAATCTAACTTGCATCTCAGCGTTGTTGTCTGAGGTTTCCACTGTGTGGCGCTAGCATCCAGAAAAAAATCATAAAGATACCGATGGGACGCTTATTAACTGCTAGCCCATGTAAATGACAGGTATTTTATTTTTTAAAGTTTTTAACGCTGCAAGGAAAAGTATTGCTATTACTCCATGAGTTTCTAATGGAAAGTTTAACGTAGAATCCGAATTTCAACAATTTTAAAGTTGATCTTGCTGTTTTTTTTTATTTTCCTGGTGGGACGAACGAACCGAAACGAGCCTCTACAAAGTACGCTTAAGGACCTTACTGAGTCAACCTTCGGACCCTTTTCAAAAAAACTAAAAAAAGCAGCAAGATCAACTTTTAAGTTGTTAAAATTCGGATTCTACTTTAAAATTTCCATTAGAAACTCACGGATTAATCGCAATACTTTATCTTCCAGCGTTAAAAACATTAAAACATAAAATACGTATCATTTACATGGGCTGAAGGCGGCTTCAAGTGCATCTTCATTTAGTAGCAGGTAATAAGCGTTTCGACGGTAACTTTAAGAATTTTGTCTGGATGCTTGCGCCACGCAGTGAAAACCTCAGGCAGAAAACAGTGAGAGCAGTCAAGCAGTGTCCTTGAGGTTACGAGACGAGACTTTTGTTGATCGTTGTTCTCACTGAGTAAAAAGTCAACGACTCCAAAGAAATTTTTACAGTATACTTGCTAATTTAAAATATTGCTTTCTTTTTTTAAATTAATTTAATTATTATATATATTCATTTACATTTATTTGCCGATTTTGAATCTTATTTTTAAATTTCGCGGATGTGCATAAGGTCACCATTAACAGAAGTTCATGACATTATTTTAAATTTTTCACGCTACAAAAAAAAGTATGGCGATTACTCCGGGAGCTTCTAATAGAAAATGTAACGTAGAATCCGAGTTTCAACAATTTTAAAGTTGATCTTGCTGTTTAAAAAAAAAATTCAAGAAGGAACTGAAGAAAGATTCAGAGGGATCTTTTAGGTTACTTTGTAGTGGCTCCTTTTGGTTCCTTCGGTCCGCGAGGGTCTACTCTCTTCGCTCCATCTGTATTATGATTAGAGATAGTTAATATCAATTAGTCTATATTATGGTAATGCAATAAATTATGACAAATTTGTATTTTTTTGTCAACAGCATTCGGTTACCAATTGTTTGGGTAACTTTTGTCCCTTTTCCCAAATTTCTAGTGTGTTTTTCAAGATTAAAACCAAAACTACGCGTATGGTCAAAAAGTAATTAATACAAAATTGGTAGAATTGTTCAAGTTTTACAATTTTTGTTCAATACATCTTATTTAGCTTGTGCCTTTTTGCCAAAAGTTTTTTTTTATTTCCAATGGAATTTTTCATGGACAAAACAAGAAATGCATCTCCTATCAAGAAGTGACTATTAACAAATTTGTAGATCATTTTGGGATTATAATTCTTGCGTTGATTACGCTAGATTAGAATTGGATTAACCTACGTTACAAGTATGTTGCTCCTGTATACAAGTGGATTACTTAGAATTCGAAGTAGATTATTTTAAGATACTAGGATTACTTACACGTACTTGAACTTCTGCAGATTACAATTTCATTACCTGAATTACTTCAAATAATCAGGATTATTCTAATTTGCTAGTGGTTTGCTCTAGGATAAAATTGTATTAATCCAATGTACCTCATCACAAGTGGATTATTCAAAAACACTAAAATTACCTTGAAATACTTTCGATTATAAGTGGATCATGTGAATTACTTCAAATTATTTGGATTAATCTGCATTAAAAATGGACTACCCTGGATTGAAGCTGCATTAAACTAGGTTACGAGTCTATTAATCCGGTATACACCTATATTCCTTAAAATTTCAGGTGCATTACTCCGGAATACCCATATTACTCCTAGTTACTTTAATTACTTTTATATCACAAGTGGATTATCTGAATTACTCCAAATTAGCTGGATTAACCTTCATTACGAGAGAATTACTTTTAAATAGTTGGATTACCAAAAACCATCCTAATTAATCTGCCTTACAAGAGGATTATTCTAGATTACAAGTTTTTTAATCCGGTATATGACTGTATTCTTAAAATTACAATGGTATTAGTTTTTGTCTTTGGGATTACTCCTAATTACTCTTAATTACCTTTGATCACAAGTAGATCACGTGAATTATTCCGAAGTATCTGGATTAAGCTGAATTAAAAGTGGATTACACTGGACTAAATCAAGGATACAATTGTAATACTCTGTTATGCAACTGGATTACTTGAAATTACAAGTTGATTGCTCCAAAATACTAGGATTACTCATAATTACTTTTATAATTTTGTGTTACAAGTGTGTTACTCCTGTTTACAAGTGTGTTACTCCTGTTTGCAAGTAAAAGGCGGATGAAAGCTTAGAATCAAAGTTTCTTATCACTTGGCTTCTCCTTAGAATCGGTAACGTATTTCCACATCTGTTCGCCCTGGTCTCCTTCCTCTTTCCCGGCGAAAGAAAGTTTCGAGTCGTCAATAGCTCGTCGTTTCGTCAATGGATAAAGCAGTGCAAATGGTAAAATCGACTAGCGCTGAGCCTCTTGTACCATGGAGAGCGACAACACTCAAGAATAAATTCATTTGTACTTCAGATTTGTGAGTAGAATCGGTATAGCCGATGCTGAAATCATTTTTGGAATAGACGTAAACGGCAATAGTCTATTCTTGTAGAAGAATTAAATAGAAGAAAAATATGAAACTGTATTTATAAATATATGTTTAATTACATAGGATTATATTGTAGGGTTTTTTATGTTTAATACGTACTCTGATTTTTTATGTTTACTAGATTTTAAGATTGCATGGGATTTCTCCGCCCGACTTTCTCTAAATTCTCCTATTTTTTCTCTCCTTATTTCTTCATTCGCACTCGCCCATTACCAAACTCGTCCTAATCTACTTCCCCCTTTCCTCGATTCTCCAACCCTCACTTTCCCTCCCCCACTAGCTATAATTTTTAAGCATGTTTGGTCAGCGGCTCTACCAAACTTCTCTCCGTGTAGATATGTTGGAATTGGCCGATGGGAGTAACTAATAAGGCAGGTGCGAGACGGTTATGACGTAAGATATTGAAGAGCTGGCAGTTCGCGCATGTTTTATGGAAGCTAATTAGGTAGTTTGTAGAATAGGTGGAAAACGAGCTCAAGCAGTGCTTTTCGAAAATAGGTTTGATTTCGGATACTCTGTGTGGAAGCTTCTAATGTGTCCCCTAAGGGTTTACATTTTTTTTCTTTCACCTTCTTCCTATTCCTTAACACACC
>JAAAKG020148375.1:0-10267 GCA_010014905.2 Druon quercuslanigerum | reverse complement strand
CCTTAAGAAGTGGCGTTTGGTGATGTACTAAGTTGGGCCCGTCAGTTTACAAGCTGAAATGGCACGCCTCTTATCGAACCTGTTTTCTGTAGCCAGCTCTGGGACTATACGGGTGACTATAACATATATTTCGATCAACAAAATCGGTTTAGTAGTTTTTGAGAAAAATTACTTTTGGATTTTACTTTCCTTGTCCATACCTCCCCTAAAAATCAAATTTTTAAGTTATCCTTAGGAGGAATTTTATTTCACATCTATGCTCATCTATAGTGGTAATATGAACTTGATGCGTGCGGGGGCAACTTTTGCATGCATACCCCTCCTAGGCCCTTTGTTGATAAGAACTCTAATACATTATTTTATTAATATTATTGAAAATTCATGTTACCGATAATTTGCGATTAAAACAAAGTACAGTCTGATTACATATTTTACTCTTTATAGTGTAACGCTTATTTTTCAAATATTTTTTATTTGAACATAGAAGATTGTAATCTTTAAAAAAATTGTAACGAATTATTTAATTTATATTATTAAAAATTTATTTTACCAATAATTTCTGTTACAAAAATCTTTTAATTGCATATTTTTACTCATATCGTTGAAATTAACAATTTTTCTTATTGCGCAAAACTTTTTTGTCAATTATTTTAGTGAACAAAAAATATTTCGATCTTTGAAAACAATCGTATTGACTTTAAACTGTTTTAAAATTTTGTTTTAACAACTGCAAAAAATTCTTTTATGAATATTAATTGAAAAAGTTGAAATATAACATATTGCCAGATTTTTATCATTTTCCTGCCGTGTACAATATCAACTTGCACTTTCTCAAAGCAATTCGTGTAATCAGAATTGCATATAAAACAACATACTTATACCCCATTATTCCTCTTCATCACAGAAAAAATCTTTATAAATTTTCAGTCTGAAAGCCTCAAAAGTCAATCATTAAACAAATAAATTCCGTTTTTATAATAAAAAAAAGTACAAAATTTTACATTTATGGCACTTTCCCCATGCATTTGAATATTTTTCGGTCTAAGAATACAGCCAGCGCCGCCCTCGGTCGCGGTCACCATTTCCGTCACTTTCATTTCAGAGTGCCACAGGGCTGTGACCAGTATTCGGCGCCATGTTGGTTTGACTTCACAACTTGAATTTAGGAATTTTTACTTTATCCACCAGCCAACTTCACTTCTTTGAGTGCTGAGGGGATAGGGATGGGCACTGACCGAAGTTAACGCCGAACGACTCTGCCATCTGACCGATTTTATGTAATTTCATGGTAATCAGTGGAGTCATCTTATATATCGTTATTGCAATAGTTTGTAATAAAAATTGGATACTTAAATATAGAAAATATGATTATTATTCGGGTTTCAGGCCACGAAAGTGAAAATTAAGGGAGATAACGTAGAAATAACTGATATTTTGTAAATCATAACCTGAATATTTGTTGAATCCCAAGTAGGGCCCTCTATACGAAAAAAATTAGAGAAGGCGGAAAAGTATGAATCGGTGCTGCACGGAATTAACTTTAATTAAATAAATAACTGTTAACTAAATAAATGAAGTAACAAATGCACACAAATTATAAAGTAAAACTGCATCCATCTTCAAAAGAAATATGCATGTAACCATTGTATTCGGCCTACATTAAAGTGATATACATATATAGCAAATATATTTTGCAAGTCATAATACATAGCTACTAAATTTTTCCTCGAATTAATATATTTAATATCCATCGGGACTAAATTCGCCTATAAATTCAGCCTTTTTTAAAAGTATTTTTTCAGTTCATTAGGACCATTATAACTACATACATTATAGGTTATGTTAGCAGAATATTGTACTTTTTTATATTCCAAACTTTTATTTAATATCTGCTGCCAAAATCAAATTTCTTGCGTTTACCATCAACGTAACCGATGATTCATATCCTCAAATTTCATGAAATCGGTCAGATAATTCCGTCCATTTTGCCCTATTTTGTCAATATCTATGTAAAAAGTAATTTTTTTACTTAATGAAATAATAAAATGACAATAATTATTATTGATTAAACAGATATAACATAAATAAAGTTTTTCTCCATGAATTTAGTCTATTGTTTTCCCCCTCAACACTCAATGAAGTAAAGTTAGCTGCTAGCTAAAGTGAAAATACCACGAAGTACAGGAGACCTCACGCCTATGGTCAGATGGTGGAAAACGGCGCACAACCGCGATCGCCTGTCCTCGAATTTTCATCTATTTCCAGATGACAGCGCTACATGTGGCAAATTGGGGAGTTATGATTTCTATAGTGGCAGACGACAATTTAGTTACAAATTTTTTCTGAAGGGGCACTCTCACCTGAGAATAGATCTCAATATAGAGAAAATCCGAGGACAGGCGATCGCGAATTAGCGCTACGTGATATACATGGCATGCGGTCTCCTTGTAGCACTTCGTGGAAAATACCTAATACTTAATACTGACGATAAAATCTCTCGATTTTCACGTTACAATAGCTCGAAATTTAAATATGAAGGCTTATTTCTGATGTTTTTTTTTCTGATTTCATTTAAATATGAAGGTTTAACTATTTTAAATTTGAGAAAAAAATGTAATTCCTACAAAATTTCGAAACTTTGTGGGCGTGAATCTTAACAAATAATATAACTGTGCACTATACATCAGACCTACTAATTTCAGGCTAACTTACTGCGACGGTGGAGCCATTTTTTCCGACACCACCGGCAAGAATGACGGACATACTGCTCTGTGCGAGCAAAACTGCGACGCCGACTGCGCCCCATAATGGAAAGACCTTGACCTCAGTGCCAGTGTATGGCAACTACGTAATTGAAAATCGAAATTGCCCTCAGTTAATTAAAATAAAAATTTTACAATCTTCAATTTTGAGCCTTCTTTTTGAAAGGACCCCGCACAATTTACATTAAAATCCGGCCCGGACAAATGGGCTGCTATTGTAATATAATATAGTTCAAAGGATCCTGATCAAAAAATCCTAATGGGTACTAGTCCAAAAAATCACAAGTTTTCGAGATAGGTGGACCTGAACGAGAAAAATATGACCACAAATGAATCTAATAACTCGCTTGAAACTTGAAGATGAGGTGCAGATTTTTCAATAAACTGTGATCAGCAATCACTGACAATAATAGAAACATTGGTAAGAACACTCCAGCTAATAAGGCCAGCAAAATGGCGCTGTCCTGGCAATGTAAATACTGTTCGAAATAGTAAAGCTGGAAGACAGTTCAGTCAATGAATTCAAGACTTAGATCAGTCCAATTATCGAAGGAAAAGCCAGTCCAGCTACTAAAGGCAATGTAATGGGACTGCCCTGTCAATGTGAAGGTTTTTCAAAATAATCAAGACAAAAGACATCCTGAACTGCCAATGTTATATTGTAGTCTAGATAATTAAGACAAGACTATAGGTCAGTTCAACCAACAAAGGCAAGACATTTTATTAGTCCAGTCAGTTAAGGAAAGACTATAAATCAGCCCAAACAACAAATGCAAGACATGTTATTCGTCCAGTCGGTTAAGACAAGACTATAAATCAGTCCAACCAACAAAGGCAAGACATGCTATTAGTCCAGTCGGTTAAGACAATATTATAAATCAATGCAACCAACAAATGCAAGACATGTTATTAGTCCAGTCGGTTAAGACAAGACTATAAATCAGTCCAACCAACCCAGGCAAGAAATGTTATTTATAGGTTTGTCTTAACCGACTGGACTAATAACATGACTGAACTGTCTTCCACCTTTAATTTTTCGAACAGTATTTACTTTGCTGGACAGCACCATGATTTCGCCTATTATTATCAGGACAGTGCATTTTTGGTGCCCTTATTAGCTGGACTGGTCTTACCAGTGTTTCTAATATTGTCAGTGATTGTGCTAATCACAGTTTATTGCAAAATCTGCACCTGATCTTCAAGTTTCAAGCGGGACATTAGATTCTCTTGTGGTCATATTTTTCTCGTTCAGCCCCACCTATCTTGAAAACTTTTGATTTTTTGGACTATTATCCATTAGGATCTTTGATTAGGAGGCTTTGAACTATATTATATTGCAATTTCAGCCAATTAGACCGGGGCCGGATTTTAATGTAAATTGTGCGGGGTCCTTTAAACTTTTAAATTATAAGTCGGAGAATTCTTTTTTAATTTTAAATTTCATTGTTCCAGATTACTCTGAAACTAAACTGCAATTTTAATAAAAATACAAATATATTTAAACACCCAAACAGAAAACGGATAGTTTGAAAATTAATGTTCTATTTACATTCATGTTGATAATAGGAGATAAAAGTTTTTTTATAATGTCGTCTTTAACGCGTGTCTGTGTGTAATTTTTAAACACAATCCCAGGTTAAGCATGCGAGTGATTTAAAAAAAGTTCCTATTATTTTTTCCTACCCTAATGAGAATTATGAGTTGGAAAAATGGGAATATTAGTATGAATTTTAGGTAGTCAAGATTATATGTAAATGATAAGATCGAGAGGAGAATTATTTACAAACATTTTTCTCGTATTTTGTAAAATGAGGCTGAGATTTAAAAACTTGTCCTGCTTCTCCATTAAGAATGGTGACAAACGAAAATTTTAAAAAACTAGAGTCAACAGTCTGAAAATTATTCCATTTTTTATTACAAATTTTAAAAATAATAATTACAATTCTCAACAAACTTGATGAAAAAGCAGCACTCCTTTTAATAACATAAAATTCGATCACCTTTAAATTCGATAATTGTGTGATAAAAAAATATTATTTGCCATCAGAGTTAATCACCAAATGTTCAGAAAAATCAAGTCATTTCAATGTGATACCAGGATTTGTTGCATTTGAAGCATCACATGACTTTTGCTGAAACAGTCGCTTTTAACTGCAAACATTCCTGTGAGCTGTACTTTAGCTTAAAAGAATATCAGAGTAGCAAGTAATTTGTTAATTAATCAAACCATCCATCTTCAGCAAAGAAATAAAATAAACCCCTGTACAAAAAAAAAAGTTTAAATTAGAATTAAAAAGAGAGAGAGAAACAAGTCTCATTTTTAAATGTTTTAGCATCAAGTGAATGCTATCTAAAATTCTGGAAGCCTTAAAATTTGAAGACCATGCAAATTTTTTTATTTTTGAATTTTATGTTCATATTAAATGCATGCAAATTTTAAAAGTTCAAACACCACCAATTTAAAAGAGTCAAAAATGTGAAAGAATTACTTTCAAAGTCTCCAACTTGTAAGAGCTCCCACATTCAAAACCGTTCCTCCATAAAATTATTTAAATGTATCTTCCATGTTTTAAAACGCATTTAAGACATATATTTTGTCGTTTTGTTTTTTGCAGAGTGGTTATTTTTTATTTCGATTTTCAAGCAAGAGCATTCATTCTGTAACATCCAAATTTATAGGGAGGCTTAATTAACACTGAGATTCGAAATACCTTGAAAAAAAGTTGAAATTATAATAAATATATACACTTCAGATATCCCCGAGATTGTGTGCGACATGCACGAGCAACAATCGAACTCAGAAAGATCAAAAGAATTAAGATTACTAATAAAACCCCTTGCCAGATTGACACACTTGGAAATCTTCCCGAACAAAGAAAATACGTAAATGCCTTGTACAATCTTGCGATTGTGAAACTAAACTACCAAGAAATTATACAATCTTAAAATTTTGCACTCGTACAATTCGTTTCTGGACCAAATTTCTTGAGACTTACAGCAATGGTAGAACCGTTCTTTCCAACCCCACCGGACTCAAAGACTTTACAGAACTGTATGAACACGTGAAGGAAGCCGGCCATACAAAAGACTGATGCGAAATTACTCAGCGTACAAGTCAGCCCAGGAAAAGGGATCTAAACAAACCCACAATATTTCGACATGTTAATAAAAACACTAGACAAGTCTATTTTTCAATATGGCCACGAAAATGTACGACAAAATATCCCGGTCATTTCCCAATTTGAAACAAAGTTTGCTTTCGAAAGCATTCGCAATTTAAAAATAAAACATTACAATGTATCAATGTTTTCGATTTAAAAGCTCAATAACGTACAATTACAAATTGGAGACCTTCTAATTCCAATAAGTTAAATTAAAAAGGTACTTATAATAATGGGATATTATTTCAAAATAAAACCTTTTAACTTCAAAATAAAACACATTTGATTTCAATAATCTAAAAGTTAGACAGTCTGCAAATGAGAATCATTTAAAACTGTATTTCTTTTGGGCTGAATCCTAATACATGTAATCCCTAAAATTTGCATTGGAATCACTTTAGTTTAAAAGACGATAACAATTATAATTCCATGTAGTATCAAGTAAAATTTAAAGATATTTGATTGGTGTTGATAGATTAAAAACTTAATAATTTCTGACTGGAAACTTTAGACATTTTTTATCAGAATTAAGAGATTAGAACTTTTTTGTACTGAAACAAGTGGAGGTTATATTATTTTAATTTAGGTAAATCGAAATACCTAAACCTTAATAATAAATGGTCACATTGTATCTTTTACTTGGAACACTATTGAATTATACGCAGTAAACTTCTACACAATTTAATAATGAATTAAAAGTTCAAAAACTCGTCTCAAAATGAAAATAATTTTCTTTAAACTCTTCGAAGTTATAAACTTTGTACCGTCAAATTCTGCATAAAGTGAAAATAAAATTGGTTTCGAACAAAATAACTTCTGACCATTACATTCGACATTAAATTATACTACACATGTTTGAATTTTAAACAATTAAATTTGCAAATATTTCAATTTGAAATCGTGCAATTTTGAACACTTCATTCAAAACACTTTTTCTTTAGTCATCTACAATCCACAATATTTATAAAGATTCAATCAACAGTTATTCAATATTTCTAACGTTTTAAACTTATAATTGTTTAACCACTGAAGCTTTTTAATTGAAATGCATAGTTCAATCAGGGAGCGTTCACATATGATGTCTCGCACCCAGGGGGGGGGGGGCAAACACGAAAATATTTGCATATGGGGGAAGGGTCTCTTCGTACGTGATTCCACCAAACATTTTTCTTATTTTCATTCACAAACCGATACAGAAAATGGGGAAAACTAATAACTTAAAAATCTGCCCACTCTACTGAAAAATCCTATATAGGAATTTTCAGTAGAGGATAACGATTCCAGAATCATAAAATTGATTAACTCCGAAGTCTTCAAAAGAAGGAGGACCAACGGGCAAATATTTTTTTGAACAAAAATATCCTAATAGAATTGATACGGTCAAAGGAGAAAAAAACCCTCTATTAAAATTGTCTTCCAATTACAGCACTATACAAACTAAACTATCAATTCCGTAGCCTTTTATTGTATGCACTGTTAAAAAGTTTAAAACCACATTAAAGAGAGACAAATCCTGCTTTTACTTCAGGTAACAAAAAAAATGTATGAAAAAGTAAAGACATTTTTCATATTATAAAGACAACTTTCGTACATTTTGAAACTCTTTCTAAACTATGTTGACTCGTTAAATCAGCACAAATTAGTCTTTAACGCTTAAAAAAATTTGCATCAAGTAAAAGAATAATTTATACACCAATTTGTGTAAAAAAACAGTAATCCAGGACGAAAAGGTTTTTCAGGCTATAGAGTAGATCCTGGTGTTTCTTGTATTTAAGAAATTAAAATTGAAATTTATTTTAAAATTTCTTATATATTAATAACCATAAATTTCAACTTCATAAACTTTTTTTTATAAATTTCCACTGTTTGATCAAAAGAACAAAAAAGTGTTCATATTTATTATATTTTATGACATGTGATGTTTCGTAGTGTAATGCAATGTGCCTTTTTTGAACAAGGATAAAAAATATTAATTTTGAATTTTCGATGGGAAATCATACTTTATGTGCTCTATCTGGCGACATTATACTTATTATACTTTAAATAAGTTTTTCTGGAAAAAAGGTTTTTCGAATTTCCAATTTCAAGTGCCCCGGTGCCATGTCTTTTAAATTAGAGGGCTCGTTCTAAGACTAAAATGGGGAGAATGGATCCAGTTAAATCTTGCTACTTGTAACTCTATGCCGACAAAGTCGGCCGTTTTCTATCTAATAAAAATATATTTAAAAGGGGGAGGGGGTCCAAAGCATATGACAATAATATTGTAGGCGGAGGTCCCAACATTTCGTGACAGCACGACGGAAGGTACTGGGGGAAGGGAAAGGAGAGGTAAATATTACGTGACTTCACTTGTGAATGTTTGTTTTTAAAAAATTTTCCAATTTGAAGACTTTACATTTACAAATAATAAATTAAAAATTATTCATTATTAAATAGAAAACAGAAGTGGATTATTTAACCAATTTTTTTTATCTTTGTAAAAAGAATGATTTTCGGTTTGAAAATATTACCAATGTAACACTTGGTATCGGTTTAATGGCCACCCTGTATTTTATAATACGGGGGGTTGACGACAAATTAAAACTATTATGGTTATTCACACGCATTGACACATTTCTCCTTCAGCCTCTATACATTTTTAACTAATCCATTTCTCTATGGTTTTTTATATATTTTTGTTACATCTTCGCAAATTTTTATTTTACTGGGTTTCTACAATGAAAGGCACGAGGAAGCTGCTGATGGTTAAAACCATTGATGCGGAGGTGAAATTCAACTTTTTAATCACTTTTGAAAGATTAACTCTCGTCCTTTTAAGATAATAAAATTTACCAAGCAGGTTATGGCGCGCAATGCCACTAATTTTTATCTTGATTCCGCATTGAAATGATCATTCGCAACACAATTATGAAATATTCTTTCGGTACAAAAAAATGCATATCAAATCCTGCTAAAAATTTCAAGTTCTACTGGAAAAAGGTTCTTCTTTTTCAAATTTTTTACAAGCATTGACTTTTTAAAGTACTGCGAAATGTTATGAAATATCCAATTCTCTGCAAAAACCTGATATCAGAGGGGCCCAATGATTATTGACAGCCAACTGTTACCGACTGCCGAGCATTCCAAATTTTATGAAATCATGATGATTGAGAGAAATGTCAGGGAATAGAGATGAATCGTAAGGGGGGGGGGGGCATATATAACAGGATAGTTGATGGGATTTTGGGTAAGTTTTTTTTTTATATATAAAGAGAGAACGGGGATGTGAAACAGTTTGACATTAGTAAATATACACTGAAAACAATCTCTTTCAAATTAAGTATGAGATGTCATAAATTTTATTAGCGACTTTTTCATGTAATTTCGGCATGAAAGCCGAAGTGTTTTTGGATAAAATATGGCTATTATAGTGTGATAGTGTTGAATACCTAACACTAAAAGATTAAGCGAAGTTTGCAAGCCTGAATAGCAAATTCTATCCCGAGTCATACTAAGAAACCCCCCACTACGTCGGCAAAAAACGTTCGAAACCCGTACTCTCTCGCTATGGTAAAGTTGTTTTTACATTGTGTATATGCTCATGCGCGGTTTGCCGAAACATAAACATTAAAAAGTAAGTAAAAATCTGAATATTAAGGCGCAATATCACAATGCTATTATTTATCATTATTCCTCGCATGCGACTGTAATTTATGTTATACACTTTTTAATCAAAACATACTTCGAAACAAGTTACCTGTTTGCTGCATTTAATTATTAAAAAATTACCTGTGAGAGAAAATGTAAGGTAATTTGTGAGTTATAATGTACAGTTATTAATATATACAGTTAAGCAAATATTTGTTAGGGAATGGATTTAAGGCCCTGTGACGAGTGGGTCACGTGATCTGACTCCTACCTTACGGACACTTTTTTACCTAACTTATTTTAATTCGAAGCGCCACGTTGAGTAGCAAATTTTTGATAGTAAATAAGAAGCATTAATAAGGGTGGCTCCAGTCCTACATTTTGATAAGTATAAAAAAATTATTTACAAAAAAAACTTTTTTCATAATTATTAAAATTTGGGACCAGACCCCACTTTCTTAGTACTTCTTATTTATGATCCCAATTTTTTAACTCAATGTGGCGTTTCGTGTGGAAATAAGTTTTTAATTAAAAATATTAGTTTTCTATCATTAAATCAAACTTTTTTTATTTTACCTTTTCTTGCACCATGCTGCTATAATTATATGTAGATATAAAGAGTACTTTCCATATTATATATCTCATATGGATATATATATATATATATATATATATATATATATATATACACAATAATTATAAAAAACATTGAAATTT
>JAAAKG020148374.1:0-10267 GCA_010014905.2 Druon quercuslanigerum | reverse complement strand
GTCAAATCTAACTCTATTACTACGTAAGTCGTTGACCAATTTTTCATTTTTAAATTTTAGTAAATGAAGAGCTAACATGCTTATATGGAAATGACTAGAGGGGTAGTAAGAAAAAGGATGTTGGGGAAATATTGGAAGTGGGGGGAAGTTAGAAAGGTGAAATATGGAAAGTAAGGAGAAATAAATGAGGGGGATTAAGGGAGGTGAATTAGGGGCAATGAGTATGAAGTCGGTAAAGCAGAAGAAATTGGGGGGATTGGAGATGTGAGTGAAATGAGGAAAGAAGAAGTAGAAAAAGTAAGGAGTAATAGCAAGGGTGTAGGGGAACATATAGAACGGTAGTAGAAGAAGTGAGAGAAAGAGTATTGAGAGAAAGTAGGGGAAGTGAGGCGCAATGAAGAGAGGGGGATTAGGTCACGATTTGGAAAATATAATGAGTGAAGAGGTGAAGTAGATGAACTGAGAGGTGGTAAATTGGTGGAAACTATGGGAAATGAAGGGAAGAAGGGAAACTAATTAGAGATGATAAGTTAGAAAAGTGAGACGAAATGAGACAAGAAGAAGCGGAGAAAGTAAACGGAAATTATAGGAGCGTAGATAGGGGAATGAGGGAAAGGGCAGTGGAGAAAACGAGGAGAAATTAGGGGAAGGTACGTAAAAGTAGTAAGAGAAATTTAAGGGAAATTTAAGGGCCAGTGAACAGTGGAAGTGAGAAGAAATTATGAGAGAGGAAGTAGGGGAAGGGATGAAAAATAAGAGTAGAGAAAAGAGGAGAAGTGAAAGTAGTGTTGGAAATTAGGGGAAAGTACATAGGAAAAATAAATAAAAAATAGGCTGAGTAGGGGAATGAGGATAAGGGAAATGAGAGAGGGGAAGTATGTGAAATGAGGAGGGGAATAAGGTAAAGTAGGGAAAATAAGGGTGGGGGTTGAGAAAGTGAGAGGACATTACACAAGAAGGAGAGAAAGTGAAAGGAAATAATAGCAGCCTAGGCAGGGGAATTAGGGAAGAAGCAGTCGAGAATGTGAGGAGAAATTAGGGGCAGGTACGTGGAAGAAGTAAGGGAAATTTAAGGGGCGGAGAGCAGTGGAAGTGAGGGGAAATTATGAGAGGGAAAGTAAGGGAAGTGATGAAAAATGAGAGTAGAGAAAAGAGGAGAAGTAGTGGTAGTGTTGAGAATTAAGGGAAGTACATAGGAAAAGTTATTATAAATTAGGTTGAGCAGGAGAATGAGGTTAGGCGAAATGAGAGAGAGGAAATATGTGACATTATGGTGGAATGAGGTAAAGTAGCGGAGATTAGGGCGGGGGGTGAGAAAAGGAGAGAAAATGAGACAAGAAAAAGGAGAGAAAGTGAGCGGAAATAATAGGAGCGTAGTTGGGGGTATGAAGGAAGGGGCAGTGGAGAATGTGAGGAGAAATTAAGGAAAGATACATAGAAGAAGTAAGAGAAATTTAAGGGACGGAGAGCAGTGGAAGTGAGGGGAAATTATGAGAAGGAAAGTAAAGGAAGTGATGAAAAATAAGAGTAGAGAAAAGAGGAGAAGTAGTGGTAGTGTTGAGAATTAAGGGAAGTGCATAGGAAGAGTTATTATAAATTAGGTTGAGCAGGGGAATGAGGTTAGGCGAAATGAGAGAGGGGAAATATGTGACATTATGGTGAAATAAGGTAAAGTAGGGGACATTAGGGGGAAGGAGGGGTTGAGAAAGTGAGAAGAAATAAGACAAGAAGGAGAGAAAGTGAGCGGAAATATTAGGCGCGAAGGTAGGGGAATGAAGGAAGGGGCATTGGAGAAAGTAAGGATAAATTAGGGAAAGGGACGTAAAAGAAGTAAGGGAAATTTAAGGGAAGGAGAGCAGTGGAAGTGAGGGGAAATTATACAAAGGGAAATAGGAGATGTGATGAAAAATGAGAGTACAGGAAGGAGGAGAAGTAGTGGTAGTGTTGAGAATTAAGGGAAAGTACATGGGAAAAATGATCATAAATTAGGTTAATCAGAGGAATGATGTTAGACGAAATGAGAGAGGAGAAATATGTGAAATAAGGGTGGAATAAGGTAAAGTAGGCGGCATTAGGGAGGGGGGGGGGTTGAAAAAGCGAGAGGAAATGAGACAAGAAGAAGGGGAGAAACTGAGCGAAAATAATAGGAGCGTAGGTAGGAGAATGATCGAAGGGGCAGTGCAGAAAGTTAAGAGAAATTAGGGGAAGGTACGTAGAAGAAGTAAAGGAAATTTAAGGGACTGAGAGCAGTGAAAGAGAGGGGAAATTATAAGAGGGGTAGTGGGGGAATGGATGAAAAATGAAAGTAGAGAAAGGAGAAGTAGTGATAGTGTCGGTAATCAAGGGAAAGTAGAAAAAGTGATTAGAAATTAGGTTGAGTAAGGGAATGAGATTAGGGAAAATGAGGGAAAATTAGGTAAAGTAGGGAAAATTAGGGGAGTGGGTGAGAAAGTGAGAGGAAATGAGGAAAGAACGAGTAAAAAAGTGACGAGAAATAATATAAAAGGAAGTAGGAGAAATGAGTGGTGTAGGGAGAGTGAGGGGAAATGAAGGGAGGAAAACAGAGGAAGTGAGCGGAAATGGAGAGAGGGGAAGTGGGAGATGTGTGGGAAGGGAAAGTAGGTTTATTAAGGGGAAATGGAGGTACGGTGCGTACTTTGACTAATTATGGAAAAATTGCAGACGCTTTCGACTCGAAATGATTAATTATGTTAACTATTGTTTCAATTTTTTACCCTAATATTTACACATTTATTTGATAATGGATTAAAATTTATTTGCCTTTTAAGTTAGAAAATAAACATCTAGAGATTAGTGTTTAATTAATTTGGAATTTGGAATATTTTTCAGAAACTGAATCCTGGCACCTTTTATCGTCAAGTGAATGTGGACCAGCTGCTCGACACAAACACTCTTCAGTTTTGCATGGAGATGCGATGTATGTTTATGGTGGAATGACGGATCTGCAAGAAAGAAGTGATTGTTGGCGATGGGATGTCAATACAGCCTCATGGTGTATATTAAAAAATAAGCCAGGACCGGGACCTCTGCATGGGCATGCTGCCTGCAGATTGCCAAGTTGTATGCTGATTTTTGGTGGAGAGAGTGGAGGACTGGCTACCAATGAACTTTGGAGGTTTCATTTTGGTAGGTCTTCCAGTTTCAAAATTTCGGAAATTTTGATAAGAATCACAATAATTTTCAAGAGTCATTTTTTTCTCAAATAACATTCTAGTCACTTTTTAAAACAAAGAAGTTACTTTAAATTTTTTAATTCATTAAAATCTTTTAGGGTACTTTAGAGCATTTTTTGAAGTTTTCAATTTTGGTTTAGGTAATTTAATGGCATTTTAGAGGGTTTGAAATATTGTAGCGTCTTTTAAAAAATTACAAGCATTCTCAAAAGATCTGAAAAGTTTCAAGGGATTTCAGGGGATTTAAAGTGATTTCAAAAAATGAAAAAGTTTTTAGGTTTTCTTCCCTTTTAAATTACGAGGAATTTTTAAAAATTGCATAGAATTTCAAATGATTTCAATAATGTTAAGGGTTTTAAACAATTTCTTCATGTGGTAATAAAGAATTTCCTAAAATTTAGGGAAATTTTGAGCGATTTTATAGGACTAATAAGGCTTTCAAATATTTAAAAAGATTTCAAGGGAAATTATAATATTTTTTTTTAAATAAATGTTACGCAATGTCAGGGTAAAATGTTTAGATTTCAAAATTTTAAAAATTTTCAAGAAATTTTCAAGGATTGGAATGATTTTAAGGGATTTAAACAAATATCACTGGGTCTCAAATAATTTAGAGTATTTTTTTTAATTCTAAGAAATTTTTCAAGAGCTTTAAAAAATTTAAAGGAATTTTAAAAGTTTCTAAAGTATTTAAAATATGTTGGGGTATTATAATTATATATTTCAATTATTTGAAGTAATTCTAAGGTATTTTAAAGATATTACGAAATTACAAAAATTCCAAGCAATTTTCATGAGCTTTAGAAAGTTTGAAGGGATTTAAAAGGATTGGAAATATTTAAGGGAATTTTAAAAGATTCTGCGGATTTGCAATATCACAGGGAATTTTATAAGATTCCTATGAATTTTTATGTGAATTAAAAATTGTATTGGAAAAAATTTTGAGGACTTCAATTATTGTTAGAGAACTTAAGAGCTGTTAAGGTATTTTGATAAATTTTTCAGGATTTCAGGAAATACTAGGTATCATAGAATTTTGCTTTCATTCACAAGAAATGAGAGGTTCCCTGTAAGGAACTTTCTTTTTAATTTACAAAGCATTTTTATAAACTTTAAATCATTCTTCTCATTTCCCTAAAACTTCTCTAAATTTCCTCCAGATTTACTGAAATAAATTAAATTATTTTCATTTTTTATATTTTACTTAAATTCTTTCAAATTTCAGAGAATAGTAATCATATTTTTTGAAGTGAGAGAGGATGAGGGGTGGTAAAATTAGAAAGAGAAAGTAGGGAATGTGGCGGGAAGTAGGGAAAATGATCCAGAGTGTGTGAGGGTAGTGAAGGGAAGTAAGGGGGAGTTAGTAGGATAGTCGGGTGAGTAGGTCAGGGATAGTGAAGTTTGGGGAAGGGAAAGTTTGGGGTAGGGAAGAAGGGAAAATGGAGTGTTAGTTGAAGGGGTAATAAGAGGAGCAATTGAGGGTGACCGGAGAAAGCAAGTAAGTGATAGGGACGAGAGGAGAAGTTGGTCAAGCGAGGTTGAGTAGTCTACAGAAAGTATGAGAGAGGAAATTTGAGAGACTTGATCAACATCTTAATAGGCTAAGAAGCCCTCTTTCGTATGCGTGCGGCGCCTACTTTCACTAATTTTTATGATATAATTTAGTCACTTTTTCGACTTGAATATGTCACTTTGTCACTCTCAGAGTTTCTTAGCCCTGGGGAAAAACCCTTGTGTGGGCAGGGAAAGTAAGCGAAAGAGGGCTAGCCAGAGGAGATTGATAGGAAGTATAACTAATTATAGGTAAGGGAAGGGAAGTACGAGAAGGGAATGGAAAGTATGAAACTAGGAAAGGAGAAGTGGGTAAAGAGATAGTGAGGGTGGGGACGTAGAAATAAGAAGTGAAGTAGAGGTGGCTATTGGAGAGGAAAGGAAGGGAAGGGAATGATAATATAGGATCAGATTGAGATGGAGGGGAAGGAGAGGTAGTCTTATGAAAAGAGAAATATTTCAAATACTTAATTAACGTCTTAATGTGCTACAGAACATTTTTTTGTAGGCGTATTGCGTCTGGTTTTACTAGGTTTTAGAGTTTCGTAGCAACGGACAGAAACCCTTATAGTTTCGGGTAGGTGTTCGTCCGTCGTACTTTTGTTTATGTAGGGAATTGAGGATAGGAGAAGTAGGTAAAGTGAGAGGAAGTATGGGTAGGGAAAGTAGGGAAGTGATAGGCAGTAAGGGAAAGTGAGCGAGTTGGTAGTAGGGTAAACGAAAGAGGCAAAGTGATTTGGAAATATAGTAACTGGGAGGACTGGAGGGGATGAGAAGTAGAGGTAAAGAAGTAAGTGGTAGAAGCGATGTGTGAAGATTGGAAGGGAGAGTTTGATAATAGCGGAAAGGATTGAAACTAACATAAGTGAAAAGTGGTAAAGTGAGAAGAGGGGAATTATATATTGGGGCATACAATATTGGGGATACAAGATTAGGATTTTGATCTTTAAATATTGATAGCCAGGGAAAAATCAGGTAATTTCAAAAAGAAATTTTTGCATTCACCCTGAATATTCTTTAAAAATACTTCCGCTTAATGAAAATCGTAGGAACGGAAACATGGGAGAAATTAGCAGTTCCGGGACCGAAGCCTCAACCAAGAGCGGAAAGCGTCGCTCTTGCTGTTTCCGAGCTCGTAATTCGTGGCACTGGTATGGAGAACTCGAGACCGAGGCCAAGAAGTCAAAGGCCCAGAGCTCCTTGCGGCAGAATATCGCCCAATGAGGCGCCTGCAAGACCTAGTTTTCTTAAAGAGATTTCAAAGCTGTCACAAATCAATTTATCGAGGCTTAGTCACCCCAATAAATGCAGCTACACTGTACTAAGTGGCCACGACGACATCGAAGAGAGTTCCAATGATGTAAGTCAAAAAGAAATTTTCCTTTAGCAGAGATTAATGTTTATTAGAGTAGGGGGTCATCCACAAATTATAACTAAGAGATAAGTCCAGGGGAAATTTAATAGTTAAATTTTCGGTTAAAAAATTAATTTTCAACAACAAAAAATCCTTTTTAACAGGAATCTGTATTATCATAGGAGATGGTAACGACCGATCAGTGGAGATATCTATCATCAACCGTAAACATGTAAATCAACACTATCGATCTAAGTTAACTTCTCAAATAACAAAGATTCAGTTTAAAAAAAAAAAAGATTTACTTTTTCGCTACGCTGGGAATCGAACCACAGACAAGTTAAATTTTCAAGGAATCTATATTATCATAAGAGATGGTTACGAACTCTCTAGTAGCTTAGTGGTAAGAGCACCCGACTTTTTTCAGGAAAAAATTATGTCTAAAGAATTTTTAATAAACTAGTAAAAATTACAACTAAAAAAAGATTTTTCACACCGAAAAGAATAATTTTCGGCCGAGATGGAGGAATTTTAAACCAAAGAAAGCTAAAGGTTTGAAAAAAATTGAAATAGTTAAGTCTTTAGTGTAAAAAATTAATTTTCTACCGGGAAAGAAGGATTTTCAACTAAATAGTTAAAAATTAAAAAAAATATATATTTGAAACCCAACATCGAATCGTTAAATTTTTAGTTACAAGCATGGATTTTCGACCCGAATAAAAGCGAATTTTACCCGAAATAGTTATATTTTTTACCAAGGAAATTAATTTTGAACTGAAATGATGATTTTTGAACTAAAATGACAAATTTCTAACAAAATACATCAAATTTAAATTATATAAATAACTTTTAAATTAAAAAAGATAGATTTTGAACAAAAAATGAACAAGTTAAGTTTTTAGTTGAAAATCTTAATTTTTAACAAAATATATTTCAATTTTCGACCAAAGAAATAAATTTTAAACAAAAATCTAATATGTGAATTTACCGTTATAAAAGTTAATTTTCAAAGACCAAAAAAATAATTTTTAATCCATAATTTCAATGTTTAACCAAAGCAATGAATTTTAAATAATATACATAATTTTCAACCAAAAGATAGATTCGAACTAAAAAGGGGTGATTTTTTAAAACAAAAATGGATTAGTTAAGTTTTCAGTTAAGTGACTTAATATTCTACAGAAAAATGATTAATTAAAAAAAGATTTTTTCAATAGAAAAATAAGAAAATTAAACCAAAGTGTTGGATTTTCAACTATAGAGGGTAATTTTTAACCAAAAATGGTATAGTTCTTTTTCCAATTTATAAACATTAATTTGTGAGCCGAAGACAATCGAATTTTGGACATATAATAGTCAAATATTAAACTAAAATAATCAATTGTCGACATAAATCTAATTGTTAAATTAATTTTTAATTAACAAAATTTAATTTTAAATTTAGAAAAAAGAATTTTCAACACATAAGTTGAATTTTAACCAGAGAAACTAATTTAAACAAAATAAATGAATTTTCAAGCAAGTATTTTTATTTTAACTAAAAAGGTGAAATTAAAAAAAATGGAATGGTTCATTTTTTAAGCAAAAAGATGAATTTTTAAAAAGAAGAATAATTTCGTGCCGAAATAGACGAATTTTAAACTAAAAAAAATAAATTTAAATCCAAAATTTTAAGAGTCAAGTTTTTTGTTTAAAAAAATAATAATTGTCTATCAATAAAGAAGATTTTTCTATAAAATAGTTAGAATTTTAATAAAAATTTATTTTTAACTCAAAATAAAATCGTAAAATTTGCACTTAAAAGCACTAATTTTAGAGCCAAGGAAAAGCAAATTTTGGACACAATAATTATATTTTTAATGAAAGAAATAATTAAAATGTTTGAGAACAGAAATACATTTTTAATGATATTTTTTAATTGATCAAAAAATTGAATTTTAACTAAAAATCAAGAATTTTTAAGCAAAAACAGCATTTTGAAGATGTCAGTTTTAAAAAAAACTCTACCAAAAAGACGAATTTTGAATTAAATAGTTCAATGTTCAAATAAAGAAATTAATTTTTAATAGTTTAGGAGAAATTTCAACCAATTAAATATTAAAGTGATTTGAGTAGAATTTTTAACAGAAAATAAGGAATGCTAAACGAAAAATGTAATAGTTGATATTTCAATAAAAAAACATGAATTTTAATTAGAAAAGTAAACTTTTTATTCAAGAAACATTTTTTGTCAATAAAAAAAATTTCATTCAAAATGTGGAATTTTCAAGCCAAAATAATCAATATTTTACAGCTTTCTTATAGTTAAAAATTTTGCTGTTTGTTTTTAAAATTATTTTCCATGTATGAAAGAGGTATGTTCTTTCCCTGAGTTTATAAAGTCTGAGTAAGAAGGGGGGGGGGGGTTAGAAAATTATATCATTAGATTTGTGGATGACTCTAAAGTTCTTAAATAATTTTTTTCAATTAAAATTAAGAGATGGACTTTTTTTTGAAAAGTCAGTATCTCAATAGGGCCAGCTTTGATTTAAATTCTCTCTTCCTTTTGCACTCTTGTTTACAATTTAGAAAAATGCTTCTAGAAACCGACATTATGCATAATAATTTCCTTGAGTTTTTATTATTTAAATTATGATAATTTATCGCGAAAATAGAGCCCCAATGAAGCTAGCCTGCCTGCAGGCAATCTCGTATTTTCCATTCCAGCAAGTGGACGTGGAGATAGTGGAACCATCGACTGGAATGGTCAAATCTCGAAGTGCCAACACTTTAGCCCGAAGACGACCGAAAAATGCAGAAACGCCAAGAACTTCAGATCCAGTCAATTTCGGTATGTCGAGGGATCCTATATCGGTTCCGAATTTCAGAGCCTTGACCCTGCCGACCCCAGTTTTGACTCCAGTCGAAGCTTCGAGGCTCGTTTTCGTCGACCCTGACGAGGACAGTGACGAGGATCGTCAGGAACCTCCGACCTCAAGATTGATCGAAGTTCCGGAAGAGGAAAGGTAAGATTTTTCTCCGTCTTTCATTTGTAGCCAATATTGATCAATTTTTAATTTTTCCCATACTTTTTTCAAAAGATAAGATCTATTAAGTCGTTTCAACTATTCCATCCGGTCCTACAATACTCGCTTTATATTCACTTATTTCCCCTTCCCACACTTCACCCTTCTCCCACATTCCTGAACTTCTTCCTCCTCTAGTTTCCACTACTCTTGCTTTCCTTTTTAATACTCACCATCCTCTACTTTCCTTTTTCTAATTCCCTTCTTCATCCACCACTTCCCTTCCTATACTTAGCCTCATTTTTAATAATTTTTCAAGTTCTTTCACTTATAACTACTTCTCCTACGGATCCTCACCTTATTAACCTTAACTTTCCTTAGTTCTCCTCTCACTCCTTCCACTACTACTACTACTACTACTACTACTCCCACTCTTCTCACTACCTCTTTCCTGATTTTACCCTACTCCTTCTACTTTCCCTCCAATCATTTCTGCTCACATGCCTAACTTCCTCCTCACTCGAGTCCGCCCACTTACTCTAAATTCTCATTCTCGAAAAAAAAGTACGATTGGCGGACACCTGCCTGTTTTTATTCTGTTTTATTCTATTCGTTCAGTTTTTTATCATCCCCTCCACTCCACTACAACCTGCTCTTAATTCTTTATCCACCGAATTTCATCACCTAACTCACATACCTTCTGTACAATCTACCTCCCCTACCTTCTCCTACCTTCTCCTTCATTCATATCCTTAATACGCTTTTATAACCCTTTCCCACTTCTCTTCAAACCCTCATCTTATTTCCCCATCCTCCCATATACTTCTGCCCCTACACAGTAAAAAATTTTTCGTATAATTTAAGATAAAATTTTATGCAGATGAATTTTTTACACAAAATTTATTTTAATTCTACACATACTGTTTGTATCGATCAATCCATAAATTTTTTAACGTACTCAAGTGTTATTTCAGAGCAAAGTTACACTTTTTTATGTCACTCGCCAATCACCACAAAATTCATGTTAAAAAATCTTCCCATTCGGTTAGTGCTATAAATAACACTTTTTAAATGTTAATTTAACAAAAAGACTGTGTAGATAGGTTCTATAGTAACACAAATAATATGTTGAAATTACACAAAGCTATGTTAAATTATGACGC
>JAAAKG020148373.1:0-10267 GCA_010014905.2 Druon quercuslanigerum | reverse complement strand
TGTCTAAAATTTTTGTTTTTAACAAAGAATTTTTTCAGATTGCAATTGGAAAAAGTTTTTTTGTGTTTGATTGTTTGGTGTGGTCCAAATTCAGCCGTTGGATTCTTGTTTTTTTGCAGGAGTATTCATCAATATTTATTATCTTGATATGGACTGATAAGGCCTAAAATCATAATTTTTTGTTATTAAAAATATATTTTTATTGGGTAAAATGGATTAAAAAGTGATTTTTGAGAGCCACTGAACGATATCGTCCCATCGCATGCCCGCCGGCTTCATTTTGGTTTCCGCAATTGCATGCTTGCTTTGCTTCGTTTACATCCGAGAATAGCTTGCCACTTCGTGTACCCTCATATACCGCAGAATATAGACCTCTAGTCTAGCGACTTCCGCTGACTGCAGATGAGGAGCCAAATGGCGATTTGTGGAGTCTCATCAGTTCTAAAAATAGAAATTATTTTTTATTTATTTATTTATTTCTTGACTGATGTTTTAATATTTTTTTTATTCTGATTTATTTGTTGTTATTATTATTATTATTTGGTTTGGCTAAGTGAAATTACCATGCCGTTAAAATTTGACGGATCGTGAAATTCTGTGACACCTGGGACAAGTACGTGATACGATGCGAGATTTCAATTTAACATTCGAGATCCTGCATCATTAGCGAGTAACGTGAGAGTGACACAATTCTGAAATTCAATGCTTGGCACAAGCAAAAGTCAATGATGAAGGGACTCTGTTGCGCTATTATCAGCGTCACTGTTTCGCGCAAAATCTGCGATGTGAAACCTAATAGACCACTTTCAGCATTCCGAATTAGATTCTCGTTCAAAGCCACAATGTGGAGGATTTAATTAACATATTTATTCTTATTATTGTTACATTTTTATTAATAACAAAGGCCTTGTTACTAAATCAGCAACATCGAAACGTAAATAGGCCGCCTGAACCATTTCCAGTTGAAGTGCGTAATACTGCGCAATATACTCGAGTGAGTACTCGCGTACTGCGGGGCTTTCGTGGCGAGAATCGCAACCGTCTCTCGCTCTGCCCTCTGAGAAACTGCAGGGGCCAGCAGATATAGAAATTATAAAACCGAACCGGCTTTGTCGATTGAACATTTTCGGTTAAAAATTAAACTCATTGGTTGAAAGTTGAACTGATTTATTAAAAATTTATTTTTTTGGTTAAAGATTCATAATTTTAGTTTAAAGTTGGAATTTCTTTATTAAAGATTAACCTTTTTTTGTAACAATTATATATTTTTAGGTAGAAGATTTAGGTTTTTGGTAGAAAATTCATCTCATCAGGGTCAAAATTACCTATTGGATTGTTGGTTGAAAAGTGATCTTTTTTGTAATAAAAATCCAATTATTTGGTCAAAAATTCAAAACTATTCGTCTTTTTTGGTAGAAAATATATTTTTTTCTTAAAAATGTAATTGCTTAATTTCTAAAAAATTTCTGCATTAAGAAATTCCAGAATAATAAAATTCCCGAACAGTTTATAATATAACCGAATTCGAAAATTCCCGAATAATAAAATTTCTGAACAGTTTACAACATTATCGAATTTGAAAATTATAAAATTTCCGAATAATGAAAATCCTGAATTATAAAATTTTTGAATAATAAAATTCCCGAATAGTTCATAATACTACCAAATAAATTAAAAACTTCAGATTTATGAAATACCGGAATCAAAAAATTCCCAAACAATTTATAATACTATCGAATTTGAAAACTCCCACATAATAAAATTCCCGAATTGAAAAATTCCGGAATTATAAAATTCCCGAAAAGTTTATAATATTCCCGAATTTAAAAATTTTCCGATTTCTAGGAAATTTCCGCATTAAGAAATTCCTGACAGTTTATAATACAAACGAATTCGGAAATTCCCGAATAATAAAATTTTTGATTTGAAAAATTCACAAACTATCAAATTCGTGAACAGTTTATAATATTATCAAATTTAAAAATTATAAAATTTTTGAATAATGAAATTCCTGAATTGGAAAATTCCTGAATTATACAATTTTTAAACAATAAAAGTCCCGAAAAGTTTAGAATTGAAAATTCTCGAATTAGGAAATTCCTGAATAAAAAAATTCCCGAATAGTTTATAATCATATCGAATTTGAAAACTCACGTATGAGAAAATTCCTGAATTATAAAATTCCCGAAAATTTGATAATATTCCGGAATTTGAAAATTTGCCAGTTTCTAGGAAATTTCCGCATTAAGAAATTCCTGAATAATAAAATTCCCGAACAATTTATAATATAACCGAATTCGTAAATTCCCGAATAATAAAATTTCTGAATTGGAAAATTCCTGAATTATAGAATTTTTGAAAAATAAAAATTCCGAAAAGTTTATAATTGAAGATTGCCGAATAATAAAATTCGTAAATTGAAAAATTTCTGAATTATGAAATTCCTGAATAACAAAATTTTCGAACAGTTTATAATAATGTCGAATTTGGAAACTCCCGTATAAGCAAATTCCTAAATTATAAAATTCCCGAAAAGTTGATAATATTTCCCAATTTGAAAATTTGCTGGTTTCTAGTAAATTTTCCCATTAAGAAATTCCTGAATAATGAAATTCCCAAACAGTTTATAATATAACTGAATTCGAAAATTCCCGAAATATAAATATTCTGAATTGGAAAATTGACGAACTATAAAATTCGTGAACAGTTTATAATATTATCAAATTTAAAAATTATAAAATTTCTGAATAATAAAATTCCCAAACAGTTCCCGAATTATGAAATTCCTGAATAACAACATTTCCAAACAGTTTATAATACTCTCGAATTTTAAAACTTCCGTTATAATAAAATTCCTGAATTATAAATTCCTGAAAAGTTGATAATATTCCGGAATTTGAAAATTTTTCAGTTTCTAGGAAATTTCCGCATTAAGAAATTCCGGAATTAGAAAATTCCCGAACAGTTAATAATATAACCGAAATTGCACAATCCTGAATAATAAAATTTTTGAATTGGAAAATTCACGAACTATAAAATTCCTAAACAGTTTATAATATTATCAATTTGAAAATTATATAATTTCTGAATAATAAAATTCCCGAATTGGAAAATTACTAAATTATAAAATTTTTGAACAATATAATTCCCGAACAGCTTATAATTGAAAATTCCCGAATAATAAAATTTCTGAATTGGAAAATTCACGAACAATAAAATTCCTGAACTGTTTATAATATAAGCAAACTTTAAAATTATAAAATTTCCGAAAAATGATATTCCCAAAGTAGAAAATTCTTAAATTATAAAATTTTTCAACAATAAAATTCCTCAACAGTTCATAATATTACCAAATAAATTAAAAAATCCCGAATTATGAAATTCCGGAATAACAACATTCCAAAACAGTTTTTAATACTACCGAATTTGAAAACTCTTGTATAATAAAATTCCTAAATTGAAAAATCCCGGAATTATAAAATTCCCGAAGAGTTTATAATATTCCCGCATTTAAAAATTTCTGAATAATAAAATTTCTGAATTGGAAAATTCACGAACTATAAAATTCCTAATCAGTTTATAATATTATCAATTTAAAAATTATAAAATTCCCAAATTGGAAAATTGCTAAAATATAACATTTTCGAAGAATAAAATTCTTGAACAGTTCATTACCGAATAAACTGAATATTTCGGAATAACAACATTCTCAAACAATCTATAATACTATCGAATTTAAAAACTCCCCTATAAGAAAATTCCTGAATTAAAAAATTCCCGAAAAGTTGATAATATTCCCGAATTTGAAAATTTTCCGATTTCTAGAAAAATTTCTGCATCAAGAAATTCCTGAATAATAAAATTGCCGAACAGTTTATAATATAACCGAATTCGGAAATTCCCAAATAATAAAGTTTCTGAATTGGAAAATTCACGAACTATAAAATTCCTGAACATTTTATGATATTATCAAATTTTTAAATCATAAAATTTCTGAATAATAAAATCCCCGAATTAGAAAATTCCTGAATTATAAAATTTTTGAAAAATAAAATTCCCGAAAAGTTTATAATTAAAAACTCCCGCATGATAAAATTCGTAAATTGAGAAATTCCCGAATTATGAAATTCATGAATAACAAAATTCCCAAACATTTTATAATAATATCGCATTTGAAAACTCCCGTATAAGAAAATTCCTGAATTAAAAAATTTCGGAATTAAAAAATTCCTGAATTATAAAAATCCCGAAAAGTTGATAATATTCCCGAATTTAAAAACTTGCCGCTTTCTAGGAAATTTCCGCATTAAGAAATTCCTGAATAATGAAATTCCCGAACAGTTTATAATATAACCGAATTCGGAAATTCCCGAATAATAAAATTTCTGAATTGGAAAATTCACAAACAATAAAATTCCTAAACTGTTTATAATATGAGCAAACTTAAAAATTATAAAATTTCCGAAAAATAAAATTCCCGAATTGGCAAATTCCTAAATTATAAAATTTTTTAACAATAATAATTCCCGAACAGTTCATAATATACCGAGTAAATTAAAAATTCCCGAATTATGAAATTCCTAAATAAGAGCATTCCCAAACAGTTTATAATACTATCGAATTTGAAAACTCTCGTATAATCAAATTCCTGAAAAAATCCGGAATTATAAAATTCCCGAACAGTTTATAATATTCCCGAATTTGAAAATCCTCAAATAATAAAATTTCTGAATTGCAAAAATGCTCAATTATAACATTTTTGAAGAATAAAATTCCCGAATAGTTCTTAATATTACCGAATAAACTGAAAATTCCTGAATAACAACATTCCCAAACAATTTATAATACTATTGAATTCCGGAATGCTAAAATTCCCGAACATTTTATAATTTTTCCGAATTTTAAAATTTTCCGATTTCTAGGAAACTTCCGCATTAAGAAATTCCTGGATAATAAAATTCCCGAACAGATTATAATATAACCCAATTCGGAAATTCCCGAATAATAAAATTTCTGAATTGGAAAATTCACGAACTAAACAATTCCTCAACAGTTTATGATATTATTAAATTTGTAAATCATAAAGTTTTCGAATAATAAAATTCTCGAATTAGAAAATTCTTAAATTATAAAATTTTTGAACAATGAAATTCCCGAAAAGTTTATAATTGAAAAATCCCGAATAATAAATTTCGTTCATTAAAGAATTCCCGAATTATAAAATTCCTGAAACACAAAATTCTCGAATTATGAAATTTCTGAATAACAAAATTCCCGAATAGTTTATAATACTATCGAATTTAAAAACTCCCGTATAATAAAATTCCAGAATTGGAATATTCCGGAATTATAAAATTCCCTAATTTGAAAATTTTCCTGTTTCTAGGAAATTTCCGCATTAAGAAATTCCTGAATAATAAAATTCTTGAACAGTTAATGATACAATCGAATTCGAAAATTTCCGAATAATAAAATTTCTGAATTGAAAAATTTACGAGCTATAAAATTCCTAAACAGTTTATAATATTATCAAATTTAAAAATATAAAATTCCTGAATTGGAAAATTCTATACATTCGGGTTAAAAAGTCAACTGTTTTGTAGAAAAATCGCTTTTCTGCTTTAAATTTTATTTTTCAATTAAAAGTTTACCCATTGGATTGTTGGTTTAAAAATGATCTTTTTTAGAACAAAAATCTATTTATTTGGTAGAAAATACATTTGTTTCTTAAAAATATAATTCTTTGGTTTCTAGATAAATTTCCGCATTAGGAAATTCTTGAATAATAAAATTCCTGAACAGTTTATAATATTAGCAAATTTGAAAATGATAAAATTTCCGAACAATGAAATGCGCGAATTGTAAAATTCCTGTATTATAAAATTTTTGAACAATAAAATGGCCGAACAGTTCATAATATTACAAAATAAATTAAAAATTCCGGAATAATAAAATTCTTGATTAGTTTACAATACTATCGAAATTAAAAACTCGCGTATAATAAAATTCCTGAATTGAAAAATTCCGGAATTCTAAAATTCCCGAACATTTTATAATATTCCCGAATTTGAAAATTTTCCGGTTTCTAGGAAATTTCCGAATTAGGAAATTCCAGAATAATAAAACTTCCGAACCGTTTATAATATAACCAAATTCGGAAATTCCCGAATAATGAAGTTCCTGAATTGGAAAATTCCTGAATTATAAAATTTTCAAACAATAAAAGTCCCGAAAAGTTTATAATTGAAAATTCCCGAATAACAAAATTCGTAAATTGAAAAATTCCCGAACTATGAATTTCCCAAAAAAAAATTCCCGAACAGTCTATAATAATATCGAATTTAAAACTCCCGTATAAGAAAATTCCTGAATTAAAAAATTCCTGCATTATAAAATTCTCGAAAAGTTGATAATATTCCCCAATTTCAAAAGTTGCCGGTATCTAGGAAATTTGCGCATTAGGAAATTCCTGAATAATGAAATTCCCGAAGAGCTTGTAATATAACCGAATTCGGAAATTCTAGAATAATAAAATTTCTGATTTGAAAAATTCACGAACTATAAAACTCCTGAACAGTTTATAATATTATCAAATTTGAAAATTATAAAATTCTCGAATTGGAAAATTCCTGAATTATAAAATTTTTGTACAATAAAATTCCCGAACAGTTCATAATATTACCGAGTAAATTAAAAATTACTAGAGTTATAAAATTCGTGAATAACAACATTCTCAAGCAGTTTATAATAATATTGAATTTTAAAGCTCCCGTATAATAAAATTCCTGAATTGAAAAATTCCGTAATTATTAAGTTCCTGAACAATTTATAATATTCCCGCATTTGAAAATTTTCCAGTTTCTAGGAAATTTCCGCATTAAGAAATTCCTGAATAATGAAATTCCCGAAAAGTTTGTAATATAACCGAATTCGAAAATTTCCGAATTATAAAATTCCCGAATTTAACAATTTTCCGGTTGCTAGGAAATTTCCGCATTAAGAAAATCTCGAATAATAAAAGTTCTGAATTGAAAAATTCCGTTATTATAAAACTCCAATAATTGAAAATTCTCGAATAACAAAATTTGTAAATTAAAAAATTCCCGAATTATGAAATTCCTGAATAACAAAATTCCCGAATAGTTTATAATACTTTCGAATTTGAAAACTCCCGTATAATAAAATTCCAGAATTTGAAAATCCCGGAATAAAAAATTCCCGAATTTAAAAATTTTCCGGTTACTAGGAAATTTCCGCATTAAGAAAATGTCGAATAATAAGATTTCTGAATTGAAAAATTCTGGAATTATAAAATACCTGAACAGTTTAGAATATTCAAACATTTGAAAATTTTCCAGTTTCTAGCAAATTTGTCTATTAAGAAATTCCTGAATAATAAAATTCCCGAAAAGTTCATAATATAACCGAATTCGAAAATTTTCGAATAATAAAATTCTCGAATTGGAAAATTCCTGAATGATAACATTCCCAAACAGTTTATAATACTATCGAATTTTAAAACTCCCGTATAATAAAATTCCTGAATTGACAAATTACGTTATTATAAAAGTCCCGAACAGTTTATAAAATTACCGAATTTGAAAGAAATTTCCACAATTAGAAATTACTAAAAATTAAAAATCCTGAACAGATTATAATAGAACCGAATTAAGAATTTCCCGAATAATAAAATTTCTGAATTGGAAAAATCACGAATGTGAACGTGAATAATAAAATTCCTGATTTGGAAAATTCCTGAATTAAAAAATTTTTAAACAGTAAAAGTCCCGAAAAGTTTATAATTGAAAATTCCCAAATGATAAAATTCGTAAATTGAAGAATTCCCGAATTATAAAATTTCTGAATAACGAAATTCCCGAATTATGAAATTGCTGAATAAAAAATTCCCGAATAGTTTATAATACTTTCGAATTTGAAAACTCCCGTGTAATAAAATTCCAGAATTGGAAAATTGCGGAATTATAAAATTCCCGAATTTAAAAATTTTCCGGTTACTATGAAATTTCCGCATTAAGAAAATCCCGAATATTAAAAGTTCTAATTTGAAAATTTTTGGAATTATAAAATTCCCGAACTATCGACAGTATCGGTACGACAGAGACCTACATAATCGGGATGACAGAGAGCTGAAAAACAATCCTAACCTCAAAATAGTGCACATGCATACAATTCTTATGTAGCACAATAATTTTTATTGTCTTTTTATTATCTCTAAAAGAAGAGACCGGGTTATAATAGAGTCCGTTATATTAGAGCCCGGTTATAATAGAGTCCGTTATAATATTTTATAGCATCTCCAAATTCACATTAAAAAAATTTTCATTTTTGTGGAAAAAAAATTCAAGGGAATTGAACCCGATTTACCACACAACCAAGTATCACATGCCCTTAACCTCTTGAGAACACTAATCATAATACGTCGAGTGGAAAATAGGATAAGCTCAGTGTCAGTAAATTAAATAACGATTAGATGAAACCTGATCCGCCTTCTCCCCTAAGCACGCAAGTCGGCCCAACAAAGTTAGATCCAGACACTGCACTGCGGAAATTTCCAGACGCATAAATTACAATAGTAAAACGTACCTGCGCTGCGCCATGCCAGGAACGATATCTAAATCTGCGTGCTGCATTCCCTGCAGGAGCGCGCTAAAAGTTTAAATACACCAGTACATGAAGTACGCATACTTGCACAAAATTCAACGGCAACTTCAATAGCGAATTGCAAACAATCCGACATATGAACTGCAGTGAAACGAAAACACAAACGAGCCTGAGGAGCAAAGCTTATCAACAGAGAATTAATACAAATTCCTTCAAGTCGCAAAGGAATTCAGTTAATTTCACTGCAATCACATTACTACGTCAGCTGGTTCTCTTGCTTTGAATTATTTACCTAAGTAGAGTAAAAATTAGTTTCCAAGGTAACCCCGGGTTCTGAGACTCACGTCATAACCAGGGAATGACAGATGCAAAAAGCAATAGGCGTTTTTTTGGGTGCTTAAATGGTTTATTAAGGGGTCTTCATTAAAATTCCAAATTTTCTAGAAATTCCACCCAAGCGTCCCGAAAATATTTTTGAAAAAGTTCCAAAAATCGTTTGCGTAGACTGACCTGCCTTATTGAATATCCCTGCAGGAAGTAAAAAGATTCGAGAAGATAGAAACGTATGGATGGAAAAAGATAGAGATATTCAATCCTTCCCAAATTCCCACTTTGCATGCTACAAACTCTTCTTTCTACGCCCTATCCATCGCGTCTACTGAGATCTATCTCTTTGTATCCCTGACTCTAAACCGTGCACTGACAATTATCTATCTTTCTCTATCGCTGACTCTATCCCTTGTGGTCCTACCTTTTTCTATCTTTGTTGTTCACAAATGCCTATCTTTATCTGTCCCAGACTACCTACTATCAACGATATATCGTTTTATTTTCTATCCATTTGAATCCACTCAAAAATGTAGTATTGTTATCCATTTCGAAAATAATCATACATTTCAAATTCAAACTCACGCAAAATAGTATTAAACCAGCAAAAAAACAACAACAAAAAAAACAAAAAAACACAAAAATTCTCGAGCTTTACAATTTACTAGTCGAAGTTCGAACTCTGCAAAGATATCTGCTGACAATTCCTTTGGCGTTGGTTTGCCCCACTGTTGTTCAAAATTAGTCTTTGATAAACTTTCATAGTTATTCACATAGTATATTAAAGCAGCAACATGCTTGCATTTTCCACTTTGATTGTACACACACGTACAAGATACACTTTTTACTACTCTATCAGGATCAATCTGCAAAAAAAAGAAACCGTATTTATCAGAACAATTTCCTAAAGTTTAAAAAAAAAAGTAAACAATGCTTACATTCAACTGAGTTTTGTATGGTTCAGAAGATATAGATGTTTGTCGAATAACTTCTGCTTGAATAAAGTAACTGATTCCATTGTGCCTGTATTCTTGCACACATCTTACATGATTTGCCTTGAACAATTGTAAACCCTTTGGCTCTGTTTCAGGTTGAAAACTAATATTGTGTGTTATTTTTGCAAATCCGGTTCTTATTACAACGGTCATGATTCATACCTGGAACCAAAAAAAAGAAAGAAATGATTTATTACATCACATGTTGTACGTGCGATTTATTTCAATATTATTTTATCTGTGTAGATTACTTTTTGAAAATCTCTGAAACAGATTTGTTTTGCATGACTTAACCTATACTAGCTACATAACAAGTATCTTTT
>JAAAKG020148372.1:0-10267 GCA_010014905.2 Druon quercuslanigerum | reverse complement strand
TTAGAAAATAAAAAGCATCAATAATTATATTCATTGAATCTTTATATTAAATTTTACTTTATATTTGTATGAAAATTGTAATTAATAATAAGTTTTTAACTAAACTAAAACTTTCGCAATAGCAGAAACATTTGGAAAATGACATAACTAAAATATGGGTATTTTAAATAGAAATAAACTTTAATTATACAAATTATAGCAAATATTCAATTACACCATCTTTAAGTTAATTCCCGATTTATGTACTTAATTACTAAAAAAATTAAAATTTAATCTTCATGTAAATTAATATTGTGAAAGAAATGTATGAGCTAATACATACTTAATCTGTTCGTAACATAAAAGGCATTAAGCTATAATTTTCATTCAAACATTGAAATAACTTTTAATCTACATCTTTTTAAAAATTTTAAATTTCATTTTATATCTACTTTTACTATTAATTAAAAAAAAATAAAAACACATTGACATATAAGTTTTGAAAATTGAATAAAAATATTCGTCTCAAATCACCAGCGTCATTTCGAAAATATTGTTAAATTTTGAATGCAAGTTAAAATTTTACGTTTTAAACCCTGGACACTAGAGTCTGTAGACTTCATTGCCGCTAAACTGATTTTTCACACTCTACAATTTGTACATTCAAAAGGTATGAAGAAGTAGGTCTGTCTACTTTACATTCAACAGAAGTAAAATAATCGGCATATCATAACATTATACCAATGACATCAAACTGTGAAGCAATCACCCAGGACTTCTAATAGCTTCTAAATTGTCTTTGACATGAATCAACTTTATAGTTCATTAATTTATTCAAACGTCTACTGTTATCAACTACAGTTAATTTTCTTTACACTCTGTTCACGATAGAACCTTTTTTCATCTGTCTGAAAGATTGATTCGATTGTGTTGCCTTCGTGCACTGCTTTTCTTGTGTCGACGCAGGCTGATGACAGTAAGAACTTCAAGTCTCTGCCGTTGGGAGTCCATAATCTCATCCAATATTGATAGTGTTAATGTCTCGATGTGCCGAGGGTGGGGGATTTTAGTAACATGGTGATGGAGTCAATCGACCTAATTTGCACCTTACTTTGATGACATTTATATCCAGCCTGATCTTCCAGGGTGGATCTCGATCCCTTGCTGCGATAAAGACTACATTTGTAAGCCTAGTTCTTGCTATTGAGGTGTTCTATTAGCGCGCGCAGATAATTTGTGATGTTCGTCTTGGGCAGAGAATGCCTGAGTGTTGGCTATGCATACCTGAATTTTAGTAAAGCATGACCAAAATTCCCTTCAAGGTGCTATAGTTTTTCTGTGATTTCGCTGTTCACATCATCGTTATGAATATCCGGATGTTGTTCTAATGGATCCGGTCCATGATGTTCGTTATCCCTAACACCTATGCCTTCAGTTTTATTCAAAAATTTGTTGCCTACAACTTTCAAGGGGAGTTCATTAATAGGAAGCTGCTGTTCCATTTGCATTTTGATAGAAATACTTCAGCAGCCGAAAGAAATCTGTTTACAGAAATTGATCGTTTTTGATGTGCCAGATTCTGCTAATTGATTTTTATGGCTAGCTCTGGGTATTTAACTAAGAAGAGTCGACAGGTGGAGGCGGTTTCCTTTAACTGATGTTCATTGCCGTCGTTTTTCCACTCCAAATCAACCTGTTTTTTAATCTCCATTTCTCGGTCTCCTGCGATGTATACATTAGTCCTGATGTCCTTCTCCTTAACGATAAGATCTCTTAGTGCGACTTTCTTTATATTAGGATATTTTGCTGCAAATATCATCCTTAAATTGTATCCTTTTCAATTTTCGTTTCAAACTTCGCACTTTCGTAATAGAGTCGCACCAATTTCTCTTCATTGTGGTATCCCACTTGATGCTCTCTCACGGTATTTCTGTCGAGGTAGTTGGCTGCAAATAGTTAGCGTTAGCAAAAGCATCCGCAGCAGGTACAGTTGCTGTTCCACTGTTCACCTTTTCTCGCAGATGTTCTTGCTGGCCAGCTGTTTGATTAGTGAGATTTGCCTGACCATCTCGCAGCTCAATATCACCACCGTCCTGCATGCTGTGGCCCTCAGCGGCGGCTTCAGGGGCGTCCCGGCGATCCTCGGGAAGCGGCAAGCTCTACGCGGACGATTCTGTTTAACTTTTTAAGGTCTGTGTTAGACCATTTGATGAGTTCGAAAGAGTATGTGAGGACATTATTAATTTATAATTTTATTCGAAAGTTTTACTCGGGCGAACCCGGTTATACATCTTAGCCACGGACTGAGTCAAATGACTGATGAGATCAGGATCTTATGAGTTAATTTAAGACTATTCTTGAAACCTCCTGCGATTATACTGTAGGTATAAAATTACGAGCGGCCGCGAGCGTTGGAGGTGACAACAGTCACTCCTGGATGCTTCCTTAGAGCTACCATCTGCCACTCCACAGGTTTTTAGTTGCTTGCTTCCTGATGGTCAATAAAGTTTCTTACAATGCGGCAGATGTTTAACAAAACCGCCTTCTGAGCTGCTGCCAATACCCTACTGACTCCTAAATGTTCAAGATGTTCAGTGCATCTTGCGTGTACATTGCTTGTAGCCGAAATCACAATGGGATGAATAGATGCATGATTCACATTCCTCCATATGGTCTTTGCTTCACACCTTAACTCACTGTACTTGTGAATCTTTATTAAATAGGTTGACAGCAAATTTCGGTTAAGTGAACAAACAATGTCAACGATTTAGACCCTCCCACCTTGTTTTTCTAGCATCGCGATGTCAGGTTGATTGGTGTTTGGATAGTAACATTGGAATATAAGATGTAATCTTCGCTTTCTAAAACGGACATTGGATTGTATCTATAGAAAGGCGTCTATTCTTTTAAGAGTCCTATGTTTAGGGGATGTTGTTGATGTATAACGCCCGCTACATCATTATGTTTGTGCGTATATTCTCTCTGAGCCATTACGCGACGGCCATCAATAATGTGCTCTATGGATTCGTTGGTATCTCCACATAATCGGCACCGGTCAACCACGTCTTGATGTAACACGTGTTTACGATAATTCCTGGTGGAATATCCAATATCTATATCTAGGTATCCAATATATATATATATATTGGATACCTTACTATCCACTTCATGTTTATCGAATGTTTTTGGGTGCACGCCGTGGACAGCCTTCTGCCTTAATTATACTTCTAATTCTTCCATGGTTGCTGCCCTGATATTTAAGGCCCCATCTTAGGACAAATTCTTAGGCGTGTAGTCAAGATCCGCTTTACAGATGGTGCTGTAAAGCGCAACATTTCGTTTGCTATTAAAATAGTCTCGGAACTGTATAACTTGTGACTCAAACAGTTTTTTTTTTACATTTACAACGCCCCTGCCCCCTATATGTCGTGGTAGAACTACCCTTTCAATCGCTGAATTTTTGTGCTGCATTCGGTGCTTCTTCATTTCTACGCGAACGATTCTGTTTAACTTTTCAAGGTCATTGTTAGACCATTTGATGAGCCCGAAAGAGTAAGAAGGAGTCAATTAGATTTTGACTTAAATAAAATACAGCCTGTAAATTTTTAACATCATTTGCCATTAAACTTGTAAAAGAATCATCGCTTAAATCAAGAGATCACGTAACTTAATCATTTAAAAGGAAAAAGTAATTAAAGAGTACTAATTTGGAAAAATGTGAGTGTGGCATTATCTCCACGCAAAAGTGACTGATAAATGAATTATAATTTAAACCCTTAAACCGAATCTACGTAAAAGTCCTTAATTACAGCAAATGATGTTAAGAACGTACAGGTTAAATTTTATTCATTATAAGTCAAAAGGTAACTGACTTAAAAGAACGTATATTATATTCCTTTTCCTATTAACGAAAAAAGATAGAGAAAAAAAAAAAAATATATATATATATATTTCGGGTTTTGATTCCTCTAGAATCAAACCGAAGGGCCTATGACAAAGCCACCGAACGCGTCCTCGGATTGCGGATAGAGGGTCCCTGTACCAATGGGTTTCTCCTGAATATGGTTACAAAAAATTAATAGGCAGTCGGGGAAAATTTTCCAGGGGTGGTCCCGAAGGAATTAACCCCCAAGCGGAGGTGTGCAACCTGTGCTGAAAGCTGAATGGAACCTGGGTGAGGTGTCTCGAACGGTGACTCTGAGATACCGGCCGACCTCTCAGAGTACGCAGCCTTATCCTTGTATGCGGGGCTCTACAAGGATGGACGAACCCTTTTCCCTAGAGTCTCGTGGGAACAACAATGATAACACCAAACATAGTTGTAGTAAGTGCAGTTCAAAGCAATAGAACACGCAGGGCTACCGAAAATGGGTCGGCCAACAACGCCGACCACTCTGGAGCCGGGGAAGCCAATGAAGATAGATACGGTCAATGCGATGGATCGGCGGAATCTTGGGGCTTTTCGGTGGACGGAGCGACAAAATCATGACTTGCTAGAATGCTGCGATGCGAGTTTAGCTCCTGAACGAGAGAATTACATGGCACGACTGCATGCTCTATGGTGCTCCAAAGAAGGAGCTATGTAAGGGGAGAGCTTACTCTACCAGAGCCAGAACAAACCGGCAGCAGAGAAAGAAAGGTGACAATACCAATTCTGGGCAGATATCCGATAGAGGACGAGCGATGCTTTATGACCCGGAGAAACATCAACACCCAGGTTTTTCCCAAGCCTAAAGATCTGGCTGAAATGGATGAAGAGCTTCGTGGACAATTTTCCGAAAAATCCGACCTCTGGACTATCAATTGTTATGTGTTTGATTTAGCGAGAGCTTTGGCCGATGCGAACCGTAAAAAAAAAACCAACAGCTGATTATAAGACCAAAAGACGAATTTCATCAACTCGCCATAAAGATAGGCTAGGCAAGCCAGTACGCGCCCCACATTCTGTGTGTGGTTGACTATATAACATCTTAACAAGTCAAAGGTGCTGGCCATCAGGCAGCATGTTGTTGAGAGAATACGGATAGAATCTAAGAGAAGTCTAGAGGGGAGAGAGATGTGGGTCAGAGAAAATCAAAAGTTTCTCTGACCCATCTCGACTATTCCAAGACCCACCAGTTTCTGTCGACTACCCGCCCAAACCAGAGGAGGTCGAAGTCTTTTGGAGAAAAGTGTACGAAGTGCAACATAGACTTGACGAAGACACAGAGAACATAAATAGCTTCAAGGAGCTGTGCGATGCCCGCATTACAATACCTGACTACCGAGGAGGTGAAAAAAGTATTGAGAGGTATGAAGAACTATTCCGCTCCAGGACCAGATTGTATCAAGACTATCTGATGGAAGAAGCTTCCTTCAACCCATCACCATCTGGCCCATATTTTCACTTCATATTTGAATGTGGAAGAGCCAATTCCGGAGTGGCTGGTGGAAGGGCGCACAGTAATCCTGCCGAAAATGGGCAACTTAGCTGACCGAAAGAATTACAGGCCAATCACTTGTCTGAACAACGCGGCTCAAAGATAGGCGTAGCAGGATTTCGGGAGAACCTGCTCATTGATAGATGTGTCTGCAAAGATGCAGCATCCTACCAGCGTGACCTATCGATTGCGTGTAATGATTACCAGAAAGCAAAGAGATGCATAGAGATATTGATGCCACTTTGGAAGACCAGATTTACTATCTCATCTGGCAAATATCGTGTGACAACTAACAAGGTCACTTTCCAGAGAGGTGTCTTTCAGAGTGACTCCATGAGCCCATTCCTCTTTTGACTTACATTATTGCCAATATCTTTAGCACTTCGCCATTCCCAGGAGTACCTTTGCGGTAAACCTGCAAGTCGAAAGCACAAGGTCACTCGTGTATTTTAAATGGATGCTTTTAGAATCTATGCTACAAATAAAGAGCGACTATTTGTAGCTGTAAGGATTGTCGAATGATATACTAAGAAATAGGAATGAAATTTGGAGAAACTTACACTTACCTGGGCGTGCCGCAGAGCCCCATTCAGGATGTGACATCTATAAAGGATAATCTACGAAGCAGTTATAAACGGCTCATCCGGCAGATTCGGTCTTCCGAACTGCCTTCGAGGAACAAAGTATCTGCAACGAACATCCTTGCCGTCCCGGTAGTACTCTATTCATTTGGAGTGGTTGCATGGACGAAGAACGAGCTTAGATCCCTTGATATCGGGACAAGAAAGGTTATGCCCATAAACAAACGCATGCATTTTAAGTCTTCTGTTCCGCGACTCTACATCTCACGCCATCAAGGTGGTCGCGGAATATTAAATCTTGAATGTCTGCACAACAGGATTATTTTGAGTACAGCACATAGAGTCGTAAATGGAAGAGACCCTCTTCTGAAAATGGTAAGGAAGGATGAAGAAGTGGGCAAAGGAGCGTTTCTGTACAAAGCAGCGGAGGAGACTGCTGAAACAGTCGGACTTAACTTCAGTATTCGGGATGAGCAGAATGCATCAAACCTTATCTATCTCGAGTACTCACATCTAAAAGCCCGGATTCAGAAAGCACAGGAGAAAAACTTCCAGGAACAGCTCCTCGATAAGAGGATGCACAGCATCTTCCACAGAAATATCGAGGATCAGTCAATGTCGTTTGAGCTAACTTTTGCTTTCCTCAAATCACCAGAAATGAAACCGGGCATGGAGGGTTTCATTTTGGCATGTCGAGATAGTGTCATTTCCACCTTAACATACCGTCGCCACATTTTGAGCCAAGACATTCCCGATGATAGCTGCAGGGCGTGCCATGCACACACCGAGCATCTAGGACACATACTATCTAGTTTTCCAACTCATGCGGGAACGATCTACATGGCATTAAGCTCAATATTGCTTCACTAAACGCTCCTAGGGAAATAGAATCAATTTTCGAGAATGAGAAGTGCCGCATATACTGCAACTTTACATTCTTGACCACTGTTTCTGTTGGACACTCGAGGCCTGACATAGTTCTCCTTGACTTCGAGAAGCGAACTATGTTCGTTCTCGAATTTTCGGTACTAGCTGACAAAAACATCATCATAGCCTTTTTCGATTTGCATCGTGAGTTACTTAATCTCTCGGCATTTTAAACAGTAAATGAGTTTAAGCATGTCATTAGTGAAAAAGAAATGTATTAAGTTATTACATTGAAACAAAATCGTTACCATAATTCGATTTTTTAATTTATAAAAAAAATTGATATAACTTCTATAACTACAACTTCTGTTCTATAAGAGCTAGAACCCTATCGATAGAAATCTCTGAATATTGACTGAAAATTCTCAGACTGAGAGTAGCTTCAGGGAGTATCCTCCGCAAGCACTTAGGTAAATATTTTCAAATGTCCAGGTGGCTCACTTAAATGGTCTGAAGGCTTTAATGTGTTCTTTTCAAAATTGAAATATGAATTCGATCATAAATAATAAGCAGATGCTAACTTAATAGAGTAGCCGACACTCACGAAGGGTTCTCTGTTAAGCTTTCAGATTAAAATTTAGAAATAGATTTTTTTAAATTTCAAATTTAACAGCTTAAAACATAATAATTCGGAATCTACGGGTTTCAATTATTTCGTATGCCTAACTTTTGTTTTAGATGTTTATAAGTGGAATGAATATAACGTATCTTGTAAATGGAAGGAGATAAGCCAAAACAGACAACATTTCTGAATTCAGCTCCAAAATAGTATATTAGTATATATGTTATAATTATAAAATATATATAATGAGAAAAATCGGCTAACCCGGTATGTGTCGAATACAATATGATCATTATGTGACAGTCACATCACTCTTAAAAGAACAAAAATCTCTTAACTATCTCCAGAGACAAAATCATTCAAACCGAACCTGCAGATAGCCTGAAACAGGTCAGGCTTTTCCGCCAAAGAATATTCGGAGATTTTCTATCGCTAGGGAATTGATTTTTTTCAGTTTTAAAGATGATTTAATCTTCTTTAATTTACTTTTCTACCAATATCATGCAGGATGTACAAGGGATAAGATATTGCGAAAAAAGAAAAAGATTTAATGTTTTCTTCATTGAAAAATCACTTAAGGAGATCATAACTTCTCAACTGTTAGCGCTAGAACACTTTTTTTTAGAATTTTTACGTGAATGGTCTGTGCACAAATTTCGAGGAAATACACAGATTGAGCCGAAAAGAACCGAAGAATTCAGAAAAATTCAGAATCTGAATTTCTATTAATACGTGAATTTTCCTCCATCGAAAGTTCCACCAAGGAGTAGAAAAAAAAGAGCAAAATCTATTCTTTTTTAATCGACTGAGAAAAATTGAACGGAAGTGTATTGAGAGGAATTAAAAAATGAAGGAATGCAAAAGAAAGAATAGAAAGAAAGACAATAATGTCATTGTGAAGACAAAGAACCTAGTCTTTTTAATCGATCAGTTATAAATATAAAACAATTATGTTAGTAGAAAAAATTTCTAGTATTGTCAAAGAATATTTTCTTAATTCTGTTTAACGATAAATAAATTTTGTTTGTCTTGCACAAAATTATTTAATAAATTTATTAAGAATAATTATATTATTAAATGTATAATTTGTTTAAACAATATAAAATATTATAAGTAAAACTACTTCAAAGTTGTGGTAGATAAAAAAAATTGAAATTTCCAAACTTATATTCCACAAAAACGAATAGAAACTATACATGTGCACATATTTTGTGGACAGATTCCAAGGAATTAAAATAATCGAAAATAAAGTATGTAAGTATGGAATTAAAAATAACGTTCACAAAAAAATTGAAATTTTCATTCTTATGTTGTACACGGAGGAATAGAAACTATGTAATTGCACTTAGTTTGTGGACAGATTAGAAGGAATTAAATTAATCGCAAATACAGCATGTAAGTATGGAGTTAAAAGTAACCATGAGAGTTTTGTACTGATCGGGTTAGGAGGAATTACAAAAGCTGAAAAAATGTTCCCCTACATGGAATATAACACAAGTGTTAATCCTTAAGGAAATAGGAAATAATTGGTTTCGAAGATAAACCTGTTCTTTCGTTGGCCACTTCTCCCGATCGAAAATTAGCACATTCAAAAAAATTTAATAATGATCACTCTTTCGTTTAAATCTTAAAATATTATTTTTCTCTATTCTTCTCTTCTTGCAGGGAACAGTCACGCGCCCCTTAGGAACGCTCAAACTTACGAGCCTGGCGCGCACCGCTTGATGAGAATGTGAATGCACAGAGGGCAGATTTTTTTTATACTTTGTGCCCTGTGTACCAAAATGGTATATTGTATAGTAGGGAGGAGAACACCGTCTTTTAATGGTGAGGGAAATGTTTTTGGAACGAATGTTAGTATCAAGAGTTTTGAAAATATTGTCCAAGCCATAAAGACGTCCCTTCTCCATGTCATGCACTGTATTTTTTTGATAGAGGCGCGCAAACTATGAGGCGTATTCTGCTCTTGGTGGATTGAACGTGATCTCTCTTTTCGAGTCGACACAATCAAGATACCTGGTATATAATGTTTACGTCTCCTTACGTCGCTCGAAAAGAGAAATGGTTAGTCAATCTGCAAGCAGTAGAACTCGATAATCTTGCGCGGCTATGATACAAATTTAATTTTTTTATTTATAACTTTGTTTTTTACGAATAAAACAAAAAACACGTTTCTCATCAAAAAGAGATTAGAACGAATTTGTTGATATTTTTTGGGTGCACAATTTTGGTATATTCATCTTCTGTCGTATCTTGCATAATTTTCGATTTTTCAAGAAAATTAAAAAAGTTGGTATGATCATGCTGGGCTTTAAAAAAGTAACGATTTTCTGCGTTGTTTAGCTAAAAAATTTCATTTTCTCAAAAAATGGTCTCAAAATTTTAAAAATGCTCTAACTTTCTGAATTTTTATCTAAACTACTTAGCTTGCGACTCGTAATTTCCTTTTACACCCTTAAAAAGTGTGCCAAAGCACAATCCAATCAGTGTAGTATTCCAACAGTTATCTGGTATATAGACGACAACGACAAAAATGTCGAAAGACAGACAGGGACTTAAAAACTATTTTTTCTAACGCAGGAGACGTCAAAAAGTCGAATATTAATGGAATCTGCGAAATCATTTTTCACATTTTATTATTATTAATGTCCTGGGTTGAGACCGTTACAGCCCCTGACGCCTGGGTAATCACGTTGCGTCCCCTTCTAAGCCTCAAGCGTTACTCCATAGCCCTTTCCAAAGGGAGAGGACCGCTGCCACGCTGTTGGCCGATATTTCAGACTCATTGATGCAGATAC
>JAAAKG020148371.1:0-10268 GCA_010014905.2 Druon quercuslanigerum | reverse complement strand
AAAATAATAATTTTTCATAAAAAAACAGTTATTATTATTTTTTAAACAAAACATTTATTCAGGACATAAATAATTATATATATTTTTGAGTACAATTAAATATCACTTAATTCTAAGTATATTAAATACAATTAACTATAATATATTTGTTTCTGTAATAAACCTATAAAGTTTTAAATAATACTTGCAAGTATTAACAAATCATAAAGTAAAAATTACAATAATTATAAATATAAAAATATGGGTCTTAACAAATAATACTGTTTTTTTTTTATACAATTATATGTACGAAAAATTAATTAATCTCATTAATACTGAATATTCTGTTAATTCCCAGTTTCCATGCAAGGTTTTAATGAGTTAAAAGTAATGTTTGTATCTTTCATCGCAAATTTCTCCACCGCAACACTGGGGAAACGGTTTTGATGAATCGAAATGCTTATATCCTGAAACCTGACTTTTTGGATAGCAGTAATACTTAGGACACCTGTTGACAAAAACATTCTAGAGTGAAATAAAGATATAATTTTTTTAATTACATATTTTTTAAACTAAGTTTTTTTCGAAAAAAAATTTTCGCATTTGCTCCGCTGGGATTCGAACCACAGAACTTAAGATTGCTGGTCGGGCGCTTTTTCCTTAAGCTACTAGCGAAATCGAAAGAAGAATCGTTTTTTCAGAAATTCACGCATTATTTTGCCAGGTGTTACAAATCAAATGTTTTCAAGGAATCTGTATTATCATCCGAGAATAACAGAAATTCTTAACGTCTTTTCAGACTAGCTGGAGCTATGAATTATAAATTTTGTAAATTAATTTTTTTCTGAAAAAAATTTTTTGCATATGCTCCGCTGGGATTCGAACCACCAAACTTAAGATTTCTGGCCGGCCGTTTTTCCCTTAAGCTACGAGAGAGATCGAAAGAATAATCTTTTTTCAGAAATTCACGCATTATTTTCCCAGTTGTTACAAATCAAATTTTTTCAAGGAATCTGTATTATCATCCGAGAATAATAGAAATTCTTAACGTCTTTTCAGACTAGCTGGAGCTATGAATTAAAAAGGTTGTAAATTAAGTTTTTTTCTGAATAAAGATATTCTCATTCGCTCCGCTGGTATTCTATTCCCAGCGGAGCGAATAAGAAGATCTTCTTTCAGAAAAAAAACTTAATTTACAAATTTTATAATTCATAGTTCCGCATATTCAACTATTTTTGGTATAAACTCTATGGTTGAAATATCATTTAACTTAAAATGTAACTGTTTCATTTTTTTGTCGAAAATTGATCTGTTCTGATAGAAATTTGATCTTCTTCATTGAAAATTATACTATTTTATTGAAAAATGACTTTAATTTGATGGAGAATTAAGTTTCTTACTGAAAATAAATTTCTTTTCTGAAAAAAGATCTTCTCATTCGCTCCGCTGGGATTCGAATTCCTATTCGAATCCTATTCAGACTAGCTGGAGCTATGAATTAAAAATTTTGTAAATTAAGTGAAAATTTATTTGATTGAAAATTCATCGTTTTTGTTTGAATTTAACTATTTTTGGTATAAAATCTTTGGTTGAAATATCATTTAACTTAAAATGTAATTTTCATTTTTTGTCGAAAATTGATCTTTTCTGATAGAAATTTGATCTTATTCATTGAAAATTATGCTATTTTATTGAAAAATTACTGATTTTATTGAGAATTAAGTTTCTTACTGAAAAAACTCCTTTTCTGAAAAAGATCTTCACATTCGCTCCGCTGGGATTCAAATCCCAGTGGAGCAAATGAGAAGATCTTTTTTCAGAAAAAACTTAATTTACAAAATTTGTAATCCATAGTTCCACCAATTCACCTATTTGGTTGAAAATTTATCTCTTTTGGTCGAGGATTCAAAATATTTAATTAAAAATTCATCTTTTTGGTTTAAATTTAACAAATTTTGGTATAAACACTTTGGTTGAAATATCAAATGTAACTTTTTTTTATTGAGAATTCATTTATTTAGGATAAATGTATTGTTTGGTAGAAAATGATTTTAAAATTCATTGTTTTGACTAAAAATTTAACTCGTACATGACTGGTTTAAAATTTATCTTCTTGAGTTGTAAATTAAAATATTTTGTTTTAAATTCCTCTACATTGTTCAAAATTCGTCTGCTTTGGTAGAAAATTAATCTGAATAGTTGTAAATTGATCTTTTTGTTGAAAATTAGTTTTTTCTTATTTAGAATTTGTTTTTTTTTATCTTAAAATGGAACTGTGTCATTTTTTCGAAAATTGATCTTCTCTGATAGAAATTCGATCTTCTTCATTGAAAATTATACTATTGTATTGAAAAATGACTGATTTTATTGAGAATTAAGATTCTTACTGAAAAAACTCCTTTTCTGAAAAAGATCTTCTCATTCGCTCCGCTGGGATTCAAATCCCAGTGGAGCCAATGAGAAGATCTTTTTTCAGAAAAAACTTAATTTTCAAAATTTGTAATCCATAGTTCCACCAATTCAACTATTTTGTTGAAAATTTATCTCTTGGTCGAGGATTCAAAATATTTAATTAAAAATTCATCTTTTTGGTTTAAATTTAACAAATTTTGGTATAAACACTTTGGTTGAAATATAAAATATAACTTTGTTTTTTGAGAATTCATTTTTTTTGGTTAATCGTATTTTTTGGTGGAAAATTATTTTTTCACAGTTGAAAATTCATTGTTTTAACTGAAAATTTAACTCGTACATGTTTAGTTTAAAACTGATCTTCTTAAGTTGAAATTTAAATATTTTATTTAAAATTTGTCTGCTTTATTAGAAAATTAATCCTATTGGTTGTAATTTGATCTTTTTTGTTGAATTTTATTTTTTGTAGAAAACTTATTTTTTAGTAGAAAATTTATGTTTTTGGTTAAAATTTACATTTTTTTTTAATTGAAGATTTATCATTTTAGTTGGAAATTCACTTATTATTCACTTATTATATTATAATTCACTTATTATGAAAAATTGACCTTTTTCGATAGAAAAAAATCTTTTTCTTTAAAAAGTGTTCTTTTTTGTAGAAATTTTAACTTTCTTTTTTTTCACAAAGCATTTCTTTGATTGAAAAAATTATTTAAAGTTTGGTTTTTTTATATAAAATTTATCTTTTGGGTTCAAAAATTTAAGTAGTTGATCAAAAATTCATCACTGTGATTAAAATTTATTTAGGTCAAAATTCGTTTCTTTTTATGTTGTAAATTAATTTTGTTAGCTGAAAATGTAACTATTCTATTTTTGCTTGAAAATTAATAAATTTTGCTGAAAACTCGTTTTTTTTTTTTTTTTTTTTTAAATCTACTTTCCTAACTGATGATTATTTTATTAATGATTAATTTTCTGGTTGAAAATTGATTGTTTTAACTGGAAATTTAATTCTTCTATTTTCGATTAAAAAACAATTTTTTGAATAAAAAAAAACTTTTTTTTTGAAAATTGATCTTTTTTATACAAAAATTCATGTGCTTTGTTGAAAATAAGTCTTTTTTTTGTAGAAAGTTAATCCTTTGATTAAAAATGCAACTAATTATTTGATTCAAAAAATTAATTATTTTTTGTTGAAGATTTATAATTTTCGTTAAAAATTTATTTCTTAGATTTACCTAAAAAGTTCTTAAAATGTATTTTGCATTATAAATAGACTGTTAATGTAGTTTGCATCGATTATTAAATTTTCGAATTATGTATTTTTTTATTTCTAATTTGTTAAATTTTTAATTAGCCAGTGACTGATATAAATAAAGTACTGATTCAACCAGTGACAATTTAACTGGTTCATGTTAAGAAAGTGTAGAACCATTTTTTTTAAATTCTATATTTAAATTTTGGTATTTTCATTTTTTCAGGATACTTACGAAGGTTCTTTTTTTAGTTTTCCACCTGCCATACAGGTCGCTTTTACGTAACAATCAATATCCTTTTGTCCTTCCGTCATCTGTCGTCCTTTATAAATGCAGACTTTGGCTGAAAATTGAAAAAAAAATTTAATTAACATTTAATAAATTAAATTCGATTAAAAGAGACGAGTTTTCAACAAAAAATGCAATAGTTGCTTTTACAAAAAAAAATTTAATTTGTAATAAAAAACTGTTTAATTACGAAAAAAAAATATTTTTAACGAAAGAGTTGAATTTTTAACCAAGAAGGATCTTTTAATCAATAAATTAATTTTCGACTGAAGAAGAAAACTTTTCAACGAAATAAGTGAAAAAAAGAATAATTCTAAAAAAAAAATCGAATTGTCATTGAAATTTTTTAAAATTTTTAATCAAAGGAATGAACTTTTAATTAAAATGATGGATACACCATTAATCAGAAAAAAATTTTTTAACCAAATAGTTGAATTGTCAGCCCAGACGATTGTTTCTCACAAATAAAAAAAAACTTTCAACAAAATACATGAATTATCATTTAAAAAAGATAAATTTTAAAAATATATAATAGTGTAATTTTAAGTTACAAAAGTATTTTGTTCACCGTAAAAAATAAATTTTTATTGGAATAGTTAAATCTTCAGCCAATTAAATAAATTTTCTACCAAAAAGATTAAATTTCTATACAAAAATTCGATAAAAATAGAATAGTTTAGTTTTTAGTAACACAAATTAATTTTCAATAAAAAAAATAATTTTCAAAGAAAGAAATTAATTTTGAACCAAAAAGATTAATTTTGTACCACATGAAATAATAATATTTTCAGTTAAAACATAAATTTAAGAAACAATAAATTTTCGAGACAAATGGATCTTGAACCAAAAAAATTAATTTTTAACGAAATTTATTATAGTTTAATTTTCAGTCAGAAGAATAAATGCTCAAGCAAATAAAATAAATTTTTAACGAAATATTAGTTAAATTTCAAACCAAAAAAATTAATTTTCAAAAAAAAAAAATTTTTAACGAAAGAAATTAAATTTGAACCAAAAAGATTAATTTTGTACCACATTAAATAGTTAAATTTTCAGTTGAAAAATAAATTTAAGAAACAACAAATTTTCGAGAAAAACAAATGGATCTTGAACCGAAAAAATTAATTTTTAACGAAATTTATTATAGTTTAATTTTCAGTCAGAAGAATAAATGCTCAAGCAAATAAAATAAATTTTTAACGAAATATTAGTTAAATTTTAAACCAAACAAATTAATTTTCAATAAAAAAAAAATAATTTTCAACCAAAGAAATTAAATTTGAACCAAAAAGATTAATTTTGTAGCGCAAAAGACAAAGTTTCAACAAAATACATGATTTATCATTTAAAAAAGATAAATTTTAAAAATATATAATAGCGTAATTTTAAGTTACAAAAATATTTTTTTCACCGTATAAAATAAATTTTTATTGGAATAGTTAAATCTTCAGCCAAACAAATGAATTTTCTACCAAAAAGATTAAATTCTATACAAAAATTCGATAAAAATAGAATAGTTCAGTTTTTAGTAACACAAATTAGTTTTCAATAAAAAAAAAAATTTCAACCAAAGAAATTAAATTTGAACCAAAAAGATTAATTTTGTACCACATTAAATAATTAAATTTTCAGTTAAAACATAAATTTAAGAAACAATAAATTTTCGAGACAAACAAATGGATCTTGAAACAAAAAAATTAATTTTTAACGAAATTTAGTAATTTTAAAACAAATATTTTAAGTTTTAATGAAATTTTTAACTAGATATTTGAATTTTCAATCATACAGGTTTACTTTCTGCCAAAACAGATAACTTAAAAAAAATAGAATAGTTTAATTTTCAGTCAGAAGAATAAATGCTTAAGCAAATAAAATAAATTTTTAACGAAATATTAGTTAAGGTTCAAACAAAACAAAATAAATTTTCAATAAAAAAAAATAATTTTCAACCAAAGAAATTAAATTTGAACCAAAAAGATTAATTTTGTAACGCAAAAGACAAAGTTTCAACAAAATAAATAAATTTTTTAATGAATAGTTGAATTTTCAAACTAAACATGAAATAACTAAATTTTCAGTTAAAAAATAAAATTAAAAAAACATCTAATTTTCGAGACAAACAAATGAATCTTGAACCAAAAAGATTAATTTTTAACGAAATTTAGGTTTTAATGAAATTTTTAACCTGATATTTAAATTTTTAACCAAAAAGGTTTACTTGCTACCAAAAAAGATAACTTCAAAAAAGTAGAATAGTTTAATTTTTAGTCAGAAGAATTAATGCTTAAGCAAATAAAATAAATTTTTAACGTAATAATTTAATTTTCCATAAAAAAAATGAATTTTTTACCAAGAAAGACTGAACCACTATCAAAAAATATAAATTCGACAAAAAATGGCATAGTTAAATTAAAAAAAAAAAGTTTTAATAAAAAAAACCACAAGAGTTTTAGGTTTCAACAAAATACAGAAATTTTCAAATACATAGCAGTTGAATTTTCAACAATAATATTTAAATTTTTAGTTAAAAATGAATTTTCAATAAAAGGACAACTAATTTTTGAAACCAAAGAAAGTAATTTTAAATCAAAAACATTAAATTTTACCAAAAAAGAATAAGTTTTAACAAAATGCATGAATTATTTAAACTAAACAAGATTTTTATTTTCAATAAAAAAATGTTGACTTTATCTAAAAGGAATTGAATTTTTAACTAATTAGTTAAATTTTTAATGCAAAATATAAATTTGAAATGAATTAATTTTTTTTATTTATTTCTTTTTAAGGTTATATAAATATAATATTTTCTTGGGAAAACTCAAATATTAAATAAATTGCCCTTAAATTTTTCAGATCCTTTTTGGGCAATTTTGAAGATATTTGGCAATGTTTTAAAACCTTTTTAAAATTTTCTTCTAAAATTATTTCTTCAAAAAAGAAAATTAATTTTAATTTTTTTAGGAATCTTAAGAAAATTAAGTTGATCTCGTGGCCCTTTGAAAAATAATTTAAAAATTTTGTAATTTAATTTTGAAACTATCAAAAATCTAGATTTTCTGTACACTTTTTTGCAATATTTTCAAGTCTAATTAATAAAAAAAAAATTCAACCATTTTTAAAAGCTTTTAGAATGATTTAAATTTTCCCTAAACATTTATTAAAATCTTAAAATAGAAACTAAATTGCCGTAAAATCTTCCATATGTTTTTTTCGAAATTTTTAGGATAACTTTTAATTTTTTTTAAATATATTTCGAACTTTTGAAAAGGTTAAAATATAATTTAAACTTTAAGAAAAATTAGAATAATTTTTAACAAAATAAAAATTTAAACAAAATAATTTTTAAAATGATTTCAGGGAAAATTAAAATCGATATTTCATTCTGAAAAATTAATTAAAAATGAAATATTCGAAAATATTTTCAAACATTTCAAATGATTCCCTAAAATTTTTAAAAAGTATTAAAAAGATAGCAAAAGAAAAACTTTCAGTTTTGCAAAGTTGAAAATTTAAAAAAAAATTGAATAAGTTTAGGAGATATTTCGAAGTTTTAAAAATATAAAAGTTCAATTTGACCCTCTAAGATTTCAACCAATTAAAAATTTTTTCAAATATTATAATAACAAATAATTCAATTTAAAAAAAATAGTTTTACGATGCTCTTTAAAAAAATTTTAGGAAAACTTTGAATTATTTCAAATTATATGTCAAAGTTTTAAAAGATTCGAAAATATTAAAAAATATTTTAAAGTTTAAAAAAATTTCAGATGGTTTCCTAATATTTTATAATAGAATGCAGAAAATTTTAAAGAAAAAACTTTCAAATTTGTTGTATTACAAATTTTTTAAAAAAATTCGAATAAATTTAAGAGATATTTAAAAGTTGCAAAGATAAAGTTTAACTTAAAAAAATTCAAAAAATTCAAAACAAAATTTAGATTTTTAATTATTTCAAACAAGTATTGAAAAGCTTTTTAAGAATTTGGAAAGAATTAATTTTTTATTTTGAAAAAATAATTTTAATCAATTTTTTCCTAATATTTTAGTAAAGAATGCAGAAGTTTTAAAAAATTTTCATGATTAATATTTTTTAGAAAAATTTAAATTAGGTTTAAGAAATATTTAAAAAGCAATTTTTTCAATCTAAAAAGTTTTCAAGAAACATAAAACAAAATCTAAATTCTTAAAGGTTTACAGGTTTAAAACAAAAAATTGTGTAGCCTTTTATGAATTTGTTAAAGATTTTAAGATAATACAATTTTTTTCTTAGGTGTTCAGGTAAAATTTAAATTGATTTTTTACAATTTCAGAGTAGAATGAAGAAGATTACAAAGTAAAATTGGTAAATTTTAAAATATTTTTATTACAAATAATTAAATTGAAAAAAATAGTTATTCGATGTTCTTTAAAAATTTTTTTAGGAAAACTTTGAATGATTTCAAATTGTTTGTCGAAGTTTTAGAAGCTTTTAAAATATCAAAAAATATTTGAAAGGTTGATAAGATTTCAGAAGATTTCCTAATATTTGAGTAAAGGATGCAGAAAATTTTAAAAGAAAATTTTTCAGTTTTACTGTTTTACAAGTTTTTAGATAAAATTCAAATAAATTTAAAACAAAATTTAGATTTTTAAATATTTCAAACAAAGAATTCAAAAGCTTTTTAAGAATTTCGAAAGAATGTGAGATAATAAAATTTGCTTCTTAAGAATCCAAGGAAAGTTTCAATTAACTTTTTATTTTGAAAAAGTAATTTTAATCAATTGTTTTCCTAAAATAATAAGATGATTAAGAAATATTTAAAAAATAATTTCATAAAAGAAAGATTTAAAAAAATTTAAAGCAAAAACTAGTGTCTAATTTAGAATTTTTTTAAAAATACAGTAATAAATTTCAATCTAAAAAGTTTTCAAGAAACATAAAACAAAATTTAAATTTTTTAAAGGTTTAAAACAAAAAAATTATGAAGCTTCTTAACAATTTTGAAATGTTTCTTAAAGAAAAAAGAAATTTCCGTTTACTTACGAAAAGCCATCGAAAAAACGAAGAGTCCAAAAAAGAAAATGAAGAAAAGTGAAAGCGACTTCATTGTATAAAATTGAGCTTTTAAGAAAATCTTTTAAGAAAATCTTTTAAGAAAATCTAGTCGGAATGTGGCTTGTCCCGCAAAAACAGAGTGTTTATATAGGCAATGATTAATGAGGAATTGGCAAATTCCTGACAAGACCCCCCATTGACGTGGACAACATGATAAAATGGATAAAATTTATAAAATTTCCTAACTTGTAAACTGATAATTGATGATCTGTGATCTAATGATAACTATGCTCAAGTGCGTCTATGATTTTTATCAAAATTTTCCATAACTTGCGAAAGTTATAATTTACTATGAAAGAAACCAATTCTAACTCAGAAAAAATATATATATACCGACACTTTAAAACTCCTGAATTAAAGAATTTTCGAATAATAAAATTTCCAAATACTAAAACTCCTAAAAAATAAAATTCGTCAATTTGATCATTACAAATTCATAAGGAACGGCTGAAAACACAGAATACTATAATCCCAGACACTGTAAAATTCTTGAATTGAAAAATTTCGAATAATGAAATTCCCGAATAATAAAATTTCCGATTAATAAAATTCACAAAATAATAAAATTCACAAAATATAAAATTCGCTAATAATAAAATTCGTGAATTTGATAATAATTAAATAATAATTGACGACTGAAAAATTTTCGATTAATGAAATTCCCAAATAATAAAATTTCCAAATGATAAAATTCCCAAAATATAAAATTTCCGAAAAATAAAATTTCAGAATAATAAAATTTCCGAATGATAAAATTCTCGAATACAAAAATTTCCAAAATAAAAATCAACAAATTGTAAAATTCCCGATTAATAAGATTTCCAAATAATAAAATTACCTATTTATAAAATTCCTACATTGAAAAATGCATAAATCATACGAGACTGAGAAATCACAAAAAAATAAAACTTCCGACACTTTAAAATTCCTGAATTTGAAAATTTCCAAATAGTGAAATTCCTGAATGATAAAATTTCCGAATAATAAAATTGAAAAATAATAAAATTTCCGAATTATGAAATTTCCGAATAATAAAATTTCCAAAATATAAAATTCCCGAAAAATGAAATTCCAAAATAATAAAATTCCAGAATAATAAAATTCCCAAAATAGAAAATTCCCGAAAAATAAAATTCCAAAATAATAAAATTCCCGAAAAATAAAATTCCGAAATAATTAAATTTCCGAATAATAAAATTCCCAAAATATAAAATTCCAAAATAATAAAATTCCCGAAT
>JAAAKG020148370.1:0-10268 GCA_010014905.2 Druon quercuslanigerum | reverse complement strand
CCCACCACCAAGTAAGTGTGTGGGAGGTGTGTTAAGGAATAGGAAGAAGGTGCAAGAAAAATGTAAACCCTTAGGGGGACACATTAGAAGCTTCCACTAACTATTAAAGTTTACCGTACGAAACGGTGAAATTATCATTCACTTAATAGAGTGATCTGCTAAAAAGATTCAATATACTTATCTGAAAAATTAAAATAAAGTATCATGAATGAGAGATGAAATAAATTTAGCAGTAATAAAATCTAATGCAAGGCAACTGTAAATCAAAAATTTAAAAGTTTATACTATGATAACGTGAATATATACTCTCTGGAACTCTTAAATCAAAATCGAGGATGATATATTACTTTCTAGCTAACTAATTTACTACACAAGTCAAAAAATTTTTCTATAATTTCTGAAAAGAATTTTTTTTTTAAACAACTTCAAGGTTATTATAAATGCCACATTACATGTTGCGTTGCAATATTACATGCCACACGTGTTGATTATAATGTAGAGCCTTTTAGAACATTTTAACAGAGACGAAGACATTTTAATAGATAAAGACAGTAAAATGATATGCAGCATGTAAAGGTTAGAGATAGGGAGAGATCTTTAAAAAAATGTTTTAATTCAAAAAATAATTTTCTAAAATTTGCGAAAGGATTCGCGATTGAGCGACTCGAAACCAGATACAAATTTCACAGCATACCTATTATTACGAGTCTATCTGGTATTATTTGTAAATCTGTCACAGTAATCAACTATTTGTAAAAGCATTTCTCAAGAATCTGTTGGAATTTTTCGAGATACATGCACAAATTTTATATGGTTTAATTCATTTGCTTAGGTATGCTGTGAAATTTGTATTTGGTTTCGAGTCATTCAATCGCAAACCCTTCCGCAAAATTTAGAAAATTATTTTTTGAATTAAAACATTTTTTTTAATGCATCTCTCCCTCTCTCTAACCTTTACATGCTGCATATCATTTTACTGTCTTTATCTATTAAAATATATTCGTCTTTGTTTAAATGTTCTAGAAGGTTCTAAATTATAATCGCAAAAGATAATGTACCATTTACAGTTACCTTGAAGTTGTTTACAAAAAAATTCTTTCCACAATATGCTCAGTACAAATTTGATGATGTCGTTAAGAATATTCTGAAAGCATATCATGAACCACTACAGCTGTAGAATATCAGTAATATAGCTACAACATTCCAGAAGATTCAACATTATAGAAAAATTCTTCGACTTGTGAAATAAATTAGTTAGCTCGAATGCAATATGTCATCCTCGATTTCTATAAACTATATTAATTTTTGTGTTTTTTAAATGAGTATTTAACTAAAATTTTGATTTAGGAGTTCCAGAGAGTAGATATTCACGTTATCATAGCATAAACTTTTCAATGTTTGATTCACAGTTGCCTTGTATTAGATTTTATTACTGCTAAATTTATTTCATTATCATTTTAGCAGATCACTCTATTATTTGAATGATGAGCTCAACGTTTCGTACGGTCAACATTAATATCTATCTAACTGATTTATTTTATAAATGCTAGCAAGAGCTTTCAAATTATATGTTCTTCATCTCAAATAGTTGATTCAATATTATTACGGAAAGCTACCAGATCTTCATTGCTAATAATTTACTTGACATCCTAGCTATATCAATATAAAATTCTAAATCTGTTGCAGTGATCCACTGTATATAAAAGGATCTCTTAAGAATCTGTTGGTATTTTTCAAGTCGCTTTATCGCAAAGCCTTCTGCAATCCTACAAAGTTTACAAAATTATTTTTGGATTAAAAATTTTTTTTAATACATGGCTCACTCACTCTCCATCTCTGTTTCTCTCTAACCTACAAATGCTGCATATCATATAACATGCCCGTCTAGTAGCATGTCTCCCTCTTTGTGTAATTGTTCTAGAACCTCCTATATTATAATTTTTTGGATGGATGAAATGAATCATTCTCGTTTTTCAATAACATATATTATAGAGTATCCTTAGTAGATTAATGAAAACAATTTCATATATAGTATTATATTAATTTGTTGCATTTTAAAAATTTTATTTTAAATCTTTGTCGTGGAGTAGGAAAAAACTGACCTTTTCAAATGAGAGCTGAAAAGTGAGCTTATATATGTGGATAAAAATGTATGCGACCTCAGCTCGAATATCGTTGTATGATATAAAGAGCGATAAGCGCCGGGGCAATGTACTCTTGATATTTATTTTATTAAACGTTCATGAAAGGTCGGAAATCAAATTCATGCTGCCTATAATCTCTCTCGAGTCTCGAAATTGTTGAAGGTATCTTGTTACACATACCTCGTAGAAAGGTTGACGGACATATGGAAAAAGAATGAATATCAAACTTTGTCGTTTGTCTACGAAAGCGAGCTGTAAAAAGAAGCGATCTTTGTAGAGAAGGAAAGCATAGGATAATGAAATGTGTGCAGCCTTAGACTGCCAATGTATGAATGCTGCTGCGACGTTAAACGAATGTGGCTGTTACCTCTAGTCCTCGTTCGCTCTTTACCTGATATCAGAATAAGGCGATCTCTGAGCATATTGCTCTATCATAAGGAATGATTTTATTATGATTTCGATACGTTTCTTGTTCAAACCATTCCATTGACTTTAAATATTTTTTAATTATAAGTGTCAGGAAGATTCTAGACTGCAAAAGAATGTTTTTTACTAACAGGAATTTATTTGTTGCATTATCTGGAAGGAAGAAAGCATCCTTTTTTTCCTCATTTAACCTTGACACATGCATGTGATAACCTTGAAACTTGTTTTTCGCAAAAGTTAACCATCACGCAATTGCGTCATGTTATTCTGTAACATCATCAAGAATCTAAATTTCAGTAAAAAAGGCGGTTGACTTTCAGATGCAACCAAAAGGATCATTCGCAAGTTGAAAGTCAACTGATGATTATAAGATGACTATAAGTAACGCGCATGGTTGGAAGTCCGCTTCTTTATGTACGTAAAATTAACTTTATAGGTTAATTTAAGACAGAAAGATTGTTGACTTTCGGCCAACGCGAATGAAAATCATCCTAAACTCAACATACCTGTCAGTTGATCATCATATTACTCGTATATCAGATATGAGAAACTACACTTAAGTTCCATTTCTGTTTGAAATAAAGTGACGTACTTAATTTAGCTTAGGGTGAAAACATATTTAAAATAAAATATTTAATTTTTACAAGACCTACAACTTTCATTTAAAGCTTTTGTGCAAATTTTTATTATTTACTGAAATAAACGGAAAAGTTCCAAGGAAAAAATCGAACGCACTAATACAAGCTTTGCCCTCTTTATTGTGGTCAAAGACGCTTACACATGACTCTATAGATAGAGGCATTGAAATTTTATCTTTACCAAGATAAAAAACCTAAAGCTCTAACACAGAATCTACCCTCCATATAATGGTCAACGGTGTTTACACATTTATCTACCAATAGAAAAGAAGCGTTTCACTTGTATCAGTTGCAAGGCAAAAATCTAACGTTTTAACACAGGCTTTACCCTAACTATAATATGAATATAAAAAAAAAATATATATTTTATATTTATATTATAGTTTTTGGGGGTTTGATCTTGAAAAGGTACTGAAACTTCAGAATTGCGTTTAAAGTTTTCTTTTTTATTCGTAGAGAATTATATTTATCTATAATTGTATGTTGAAATCTGTAATTTTATGAGAAATAATATGAAAATCTTGTAGCTTTTCCACACGTACACTTTTGAACATCCTATACAAATGTTTCTGACCAGCAGAATGTGTTGCAATTTGATAGAACTCAATTATCTAGATTAGAGAATATATTTATCCATTAAGAACAAATAGAGGTCTTTACAGGGATGTAGACGGAGGTTAGTTAGAATGGTAAAGGGGAAAAATGGCACCACTATCTAGCAGTATCTTTAAAAATGATGTGCTAGGAGTCAACGGACGTCGGATTCGGATTCAGAGACCACGAAAACCTATGGATACCCTAGTCAAGTCTGGTGATCAAGCTTACATATTTTGTATTTACATACCCTGAAAATGGCGAGTAAGAGGGAAGGTAGTTCAAAGAGTTCATAGGTTAGTTTCAAAAAGGGGCGTCCACATATAAAGTCATGCAGTATTTCAAGCTTTTAACCCCCCCCCCCCCCCCGTACCAATTCTCAAAGAACATATCAAACAGCTAGGAGATATATGTACTTGATACTTTTCAATTTGCGAATTAAAAACAAGAAAACCCTCCGTGACATCACGCGCAGAATAACTCTCCCCCTCTCCCTCATATTTCACGATTTGTCAGGCTTGACAATACCCCCCCCCTGCCCCTCCCTGCGTGACATCATAAGTGAACGCTCCCTAAGCAAATACAAGTTTGACAGTGTGTAATCTTTCCAAAAACGCTGTGTACAAGCAGTGACGTTCTCATTTTTAAAGGGTGGTGGGTGTAAGTGGGAGGGGGGCTCCGTTTAGGGTGGAATTGACTTCTTATTTTTAGTAGACACTGTAGACATTTTTTTCGAATTTTGTGGCTCAAATCTAATTTGGGTCAAAAACCGGCCTTAGAGATCCCCCTTTCCATAAGTTTTCACAAATTTCATAAATTTCCATAAGCACGGAACCTAACCTCGAAACATCCCCTATTTGTTAATTTTCTCACAGCTGGATAATAGCAACACGATTTTAGTCTCCTGAAAAAGTGGAAAAAGACGCTTGATTTCTTGCGCATTACCACCCTTCAGATATATATACTTTCTGAATTAAACTAAATAATTTGAATCAGTCCTAATTCCGAAATGTGGTTAAAATTTTAGCATTTCCTTCATTTTCTTGGCTTATTATAAAACCTTTCGTTCCGCTCTTTCTGTTTATGACAACGCCCCATATATTATCATGACTATTGTCTAGACGTCATTAAATTCTAGAGCTGCTTGTCGTATCTCATTATCCGTAAAACGAAGTTTGCTTTGAACGTGGATAATATGCATAATATGGTGTGAGTTTCTCGGTTGTCGTAATTAGCCAAGCCCAACACATGAGTTTCTGGACCCGAGATGCATAGATGCCTAGAATGATGCGATGCAGTAAGTCGCTGTGGCGTTTGTGAACTTCGCTTCGCTGTGAACAAGCACAGGGATTACACCAAGCGAAACACGTGGTTTACCGCACACTTGGGAGCCATGTTTGTTTCGACAATGTCATTATACACAACCCACAGCATTCACATAAGTGACCGATTTCAGGCGTTCTGAGAAAGTTGCAGCAAACTGCTGGAGATGATTAGACTCTTTACTCGTTTACTCCCTGCACTGTCGCTGAAAGTAGTCGAAAGGACGCTCCAGAATAGAAAGTTACGAATAATGATGCGCTAGGAGGATTATCGCGGAAAGGAAGTACAATATTTATTCCAAGTAACGATTTCCTGCTCTAGTTACTTAACTTATTACTCGCAAACGCTTTATTCCGTTAAAAATGTACACTTTTTGATGTATAAACATCTTTCACCAAAATATGGAGGGTAAAACCTCTGCCAGAGCAGAATATTTTGCCTGGGGCCAGATGAAGGTGAGGCGCGTCTATTTTTAGATTAATGTGTAAAAATATTTGACTGTGCTGTGAAAGATAAATACTGCATCACAGCGTTAGATTTTTGCTTTGGTAGAGATAAAAGTTGAACGCGTCTATTTGTAGATTATTGTGTACACATTCTTGATCGCGATATTGAGAATAAAGCATGGACTGATGCCCGGGAAACGCGTCTATTTGTAGATTGATGGGTAACCATTTCTGATCGTGATATGGAGGGTAAAGCCTGTGTCAGAGCGTTAGATCTTTGCCTTCGAACTGATAACAGTATAACGTTCCTTTTTGTATATTAACGTGTAAACATCTTTGACCGCAATATGGAGGGTGAAGCCTGTGTTAGACCGTTAGATTTTTGCCTTGGAGCTGATAAAAGTGAAACGCATCTATTCTATTTGTAGATTAATGTGTAAACACCGTTGACCATAATATGGAGGGTAGATTCTGTGTTAGAGCTCTAGGTTTTTGACTTGGTATAGATAAAATTTTAATCCGTCTATTTATAGATTAATGTGTAAGCGTCTTTGACCACAATAAAGAGGGCAAAACCTGTGTAAGTGCATTCGATTTTTGCCTTGGAACTATTACATGTGAAACGCGTTTATTTATATAATAAGGTATAAACATCTTTGACCGTGATATGAAGAGTAGGTTCTGTGTTTGAGTTTTAGGTTTTTGGCTTGGTATAGATAAAATTTGAATCCGTCTATTTATAGACTAATGTGCAAGCATCTTTGACCGCGATATAGAGGATAAAGCCTGTGTCAAATCTTCATATTTTTGCCTTAGAACTGATAGCAGTAAAACGCGTCTATTTATTGGTTCTCGTGTACAAATCTTTGACCGCGATATGGAGGGTAAAGCCTGTAACAGAGCTTCAGATTTTTTCCTTGAAACGGACAAAAGTTAAAAGCGTCTATTTATAGATTAATAATAATGTGTACACATCTGTGATATGTGTATCTGTGATATGTGTAATGTGTACACATCTGTAATAAAGATGAAAGTGAAACGAGATTCTCCACAACCTGATCTCCATGAACTTCTGAAAATAAATTTGTTTAAGGCTTACAATATTGAAAATAAGTTTTCAAACCAATAATTGTATAAAAAAACGTTTATATTCAATAATAATTGATTTAGTATAAGAATCGTATCATTTCAAAACCTTTTTTTAAGAACCAATAAAAAAAAGTTCGGTTGGAAACACAATTTTTTAAATTAACAATTCTTTTATGTTTCAAATTTTTTTATAAAAAATAATCTTTTCTCTTTTAAGATAGTGGCCGTGCGAAAAATCAGGTATATAAAAAATGTATATGATTTTAAGAATTTAAATTATATTATTAGGCATATCGAGGAAAACTTTCCATACAACTGCACTGTTTTCTATTATTTAAATATATAAATAATTTGTAAATATAGCTATTTATTTTCGGAATGTTTAAACAAAATGTTTTTAACGATTTCAGCTGTCTAAAAATTTAAGTTTAAACTATAATAATGAACTATAATTTTTTTATAATTATTATTATATTATTATTATAATTTGATATTATTTCGCCCAGAAAAAATTGTCGTGCCCATAATACCCTAATAATTATAAATCTGTACAATAATTATTTTTATTTGTATCTTATTAATATTAAAATATTGAAATTTAAATCATTTTAATTTTGAAAATATTCCTTCTAATTGAGAAAAATTAGAATTTTAATTCATTTGTAAAATATTAGAATTTTGAGCTAAATTTATAAATTATATCCAGTGTTAAATTTCTCTAAATTATTCTTTGACTTGATTTAATTTTAAATATAACCTTAACTTTTATCCAATATTTTTACACATAAATCTGGTTTTGATCGTAAGTTATGACGTAAACATTGATTTTTCAAAGAAAAGTGTGCACTTGTATAGAAACTTGTAAAAATATTTAAATTTGTATTTCTTTCAAAGTTTACCAAAGAAAAACTTAAAATAATTTTAAATTTCAAACGGATCAGAATTTAAAGTCAGAGATTAGCAGGAATATGACTGAGAAATGGATCCAGCGTTAAAGAAGTTAAGATTAAACTGTTAAACTTTAAATTTCTCATCAAATATGAGTCGCATCCCCAAAATCAATCTTCTTTAAATTTCTCAGAGATATACAAAAAAATAAAAGGTACCCAAAATACTAAAACTTTAGTGCCACTCCACCACCAGCTTTTCTTTGAACGAAACGTGGAAGCGAAATAGTGTCGTGAAATCGAACAAAGAGCAGTCTCTTTTTTATTGAAACTTCAGAGAAACTGGAGAAACGGAAATACACAAACTAAGAGAAAGAGGGAAAGGTAAAAGAGAGAAAAATTACTTCGAAAAGAGAACATGTAAACTATTTGTAAAATAAAGATAAAGCAGTGACAATGTGAGAAATAGGGAGTCAGTGGAAACTATGGATGTAGGTTGGAAGTTCGTGGGTGAAAGGGGGAGGGGGCTTGTCGTGAGAACCAAAAGGAAGGCTTTGTTTCTATCATGCTTAGCTCAAATGATAAGTCATTCTTGTAACTCGAGAGAGATTGCGCAACCTGGAATTCATTTGTCAATACTTTTCCGGACTTCGAAAATCAATCTTGTGGATCATTGGGTATACACAATAGGTTCTTGTCGAATTAAAATAATCGCTGTATTCTCGATAGTTAGTCACGAAATCTTTGTAATAAATTCATAAGACACGAGTATTTAGACAAAGTCAAAGTCGAGTGATGGTGAGATTTTTTTTAATCAAAATAAAATAAATGGTATTGAGAATCCTTATTTTAAATATACACGTCTTTTGGAACTTTTGTGAATTGACAAAATTCTCAACCGATTTCAATTAAACATGCACAAAGAAACGTGTGGTCAGTTTGAGTCTGATGTTAAGCTAAAATTGAGTCCCAACGTTTTGTAGAATCAGTCGAAAAGGACTTAAATGGAGGAGCGAAACAAAAGATAATTCCGCGAAGTTTCCCCGCAATGATTGATGTAAAACCTGAAAAAAATAAGATGCAGAAAAAGTAAGCCTAACTTTTTCTATGTGGAAGATGACTATCCAACTATTAAAAAATAAGTTCAGGTCTGATCTTAATATCTTAGAATACAGATAAAACGAACGGTACTAAGTGTGGTACTCCACAACATTTTTACTTCAGTAGGGAGTATTTAGATGATTATTACCCTCCTTAAACGATACATTTTTCAAGACTATTTTCAATTATGAATTTTTGATCCTAAATTCTTCCTTCATAGTTTTCACCAAATGTTAACGAGAAGTCAGTAACAGTAGATTCTCGATAATTTTTTTAAGAATTTTTGATATTTTGAATAGTTTTAAACTCTTAGATAACGTTTAGTATGTTTTCTGATGATGAATTTGATCAAAATTTTCAAATTTTGCGATAGATGATCTTGTAACGGCACAGTTCAATGATAACTTAATAAGTTACAAGGTCACTTTCGTATTTCAGATTTTACACTCTTTCCTCTATTCCTTTTCTTTTCCCTTGTTTGCAAAATTTTTTTATCTCCCGGTCTTCAAGAAGATTCCACTTTTTTTTTCTCGTTTTTTTTCTCGCTTAAATGCAAACTGATTTAATAGAACCCAGTAAGGAAATCTAGCAATTTTTGATCAAAAAATCTTCTTTATTATATCTTTGGTTCGGAGTTAATCTCATTTGTTTAAAGAAAAAATTTAGTTGTTTTGTTGAAGATGCATCCATTTTTTTTAATTCATCTGGTTTGCTCAAAAATTCAACTACTTGCTTGAAAGTTGAAGTACTTGTTAAAAAGTAAATTTTTAGTTAATAACTCATCATTTTGGTTGAAGAGTGAACTATAAATTTTTTAGAAAATTAATTTTCATGGTTAAAAATTATCTTTTGGGTTGAATGTTGAACTTTCTAATAAAATTTTTTCTTATGATTCTATTTTTGGATTAAAATTAATATATTCTAGACAAAATTATATTAAAAATGTTCTTTTTCGGTTAAAAAATAAACTATTTGGTTTAACGTTTAAATATCGTAAATACATTATAATATTTAAATACATAATTAAATATCCATTTTTTTAAAGATATCTCTTTTTCTTTGTTAAAAATTAATTTTGTTCCTAAAATTTAACTGCTCCGTTTTCAGTTGGAAATATGTCTCTATAAAATTAAAAAATTAATTATTTTATAGAAGATGTTCTTTCTTTAGAATTCTTCGTTTTGTTTAGGAAATTAGGTTTGTTTTTTGAAATTTCGTCTTTTTGGTCGAGGATTTTAACTTTTTTTTTAAATTTGTCTCTTTTTGTTTTATTTGACTGGTTAAAAATTCGTTCTGTTTATTGGAAATTAATTTTTTTAATTGAAAATTTAATGATTCTATTCTTGGTTAAAAAAAATTTCAATTGAAAATTCAACTCTTTGGTTTGCAACTCTACTTTCTTCATTTAAAATTAATTTATTCGGATGAGGATTGAACTACTTTGTTCAAAATTCGTCTTTTGTTACAAAATTCACTTTTAACGTTAGAAAAGTCTTTTTCAGCAGCGTTCCGCTGGCACCTCCACAACGGAAAATCAATATTATTTATGTGCCATAATTTCGGGCTAATTATGGGCTAATTTTGGGCGGTAATGCCGATTTTTGGGCTCTTTTATTTTTC
>JAAAKG020148369.1:0-10268 GCA_010014905.2 Druon quercuslanigerum | reverse complement strand
TTTGTCCCCCTAGAAAAAAAGGCTTCGCCGCTTCTGGTTTAACAGGCTTTATAGGTTTGTAATATTGTTTTATTTATTTACTCTTATGAAACCAGAGTTATATTAGTGTTATTACTTATTACCGTAGCGTGGTTTTAATATTTTTCGTCAAATAATATTTAAAAAATTATATTTGTATCATAATCGATGTCGGTCTTTTGAAAAAAAATCATTTACTCGTTGTCTGTGTTCGATTCCTATGTACAATGAAGCTGTGTCTTTTGCGATTTTCTTTTACGAGTAATTTTCAACAATCTAGAGCTGTTTCGGGGACCTTCGCAAAATGAACATAAACCCGAAGATAATCGCTTATTTTGCAGAAGGACCACAGGGAAAATTTTCTGCGACATGTAAAAAAAAGGTTAACGCAGCAGATTTCGAAATCTTCGCAAAACCCGAAAAAGCGTCAAGGCTATGATAGCAAGATGTATGTCAGAAGGAGAATCTCTGACACAGAAGCAAGAATACGCCTTGAATGGAGTGAAGTTTACAGCCGACAAGATTAAAGCAGCTTGCGTGAAGCTGGTTACAGTGAACGGAAGGTCTTTTCGATTATGGGTGAGACACTGAGTTCCGCAATATCATCCACCCAATCCTCAAAATACTTCCGAAGAAAGATCAAATCACCATTAATGCAGAGACAATACGCGACGCACTTACAGATAAACTGAAAGGAGTCCGTACAGGCGTGACTGATAAAATAAAAGTAAGGAGACCTACGTTTATTTATATTATTCGGATGCAACCCTTCCATGATTTGTTCCATTGATCCATTCATCCATTGATCGGATTTTAAAGGGCACCCCTGAAAGTTACTCTTGACCAGTTTTTTATCATGATTCCTCTTTATTATGCCACCTTTTCTGCCATCCAATCGCCACTTGGCGATAGCTTATTGTGGAACGGCGGTATTAAATACAATATTTGATACTCCAGGTGTCCAGAATATGGACTGACACCTGTCGACGTAATCATGGAAGGGTTACAATTGTACATTTACATTCAAAACGTGTATTAACAATATTAAAAATCTTTCAGGATGCAATGGTTTGCCTCAAAGCCGACATAGCATCGAGAAATGGCAAATAATTTCTTGGGGTCAACGTACAATATATAAAAGATTGTAAGTTGACCCTTAGGACCTAATGTGCTACAGAATTCTTTTGCAGTCACACCGGAGAGGATCTCATGGACATGGTGAAGAATGTTTTATAGGAGTATTATATATGAATTAAGAACCTGTATTCATATACGTCGAGCAATGCCTCAAATATATTGAAGTTGTGTCGCATGATTGGGTAGTCGCAGAAGACTGTGTAATCACTATACAATGATCCAACCGTTAAGGTAATTGAGTACACTGTAACAAAATTTCGAGGGAATTTTTCTCAAAATCTTGTGGAAGTAATATACACCGAAATTCAAAAAAAATTTCTTACTCCCCCTTGACGTAAATTCTCGAAAATATTTTGTAAAATGTTACAAAAGAAATTTTTGGGGTAAAAATGTGGGAAAATTCTCTATATTTTCGTAGAATCTTACTGAAAATGTAGGAAAGTTTCCGTAAGGCGTGGTAGGGAAAATTCACTAAATTTTGTCCTCTCTATAGGAGTTTTATCTTGCTGATTGATTTTTACATTCTCATCCGAGAAGGTATTAGATTTTTGTAAAATTTGATTCCCCCCGTTTTTGTCAAATACCCACGTGTCAAGACCCATAAATCCGAAAAACAAGTTATTACGAAAGTGTCTGTCTGTATGTATTTGTATGTATGTATATATGTATGTATGAATGTATGTCTCTCTGTGAGCACGATAACTTTTGAAAAAATCATTCTAATAGATTAACCTTTCGTGCACTCTGTTAGTGTCCGAAACTAAAGGTTAGGTTCTTTAGCTAGCCATTTTTTATCAAAAGTCAAAAAGTGAGGCCATTTTGAATATTTTTGGGACCACTCTTTTTAAAATTAAAAAAAATATTTGTACGGATATTCATATTATTCAAAAAATTGAGCAATTTATCCTAATAACTTTTTTTCACAAATCCAAAAATTACTAGAGTATAGCATTAAACCAAATAACGCACGAGATGAAAAAAATTCAAGAGAAGAAAAATGTTGCTTTTTGAATGCCCTGCAAGATTATCAAAGAAACTTTTTGAATTTTCCTGAAAAATCGAAAATTAAATATTTTGACAGCATAAAAAATAATGTAAAGTACAAAAATTAAATTTGTTAGCCAATCTATGCAAAATACGGTAAATGATAAGTCGACAAAAATTGTGCATTTAAAAAAAATCTACAAATTTTTTTAAATTCACTTCTTGATAGGATACGTGTTTTTCGTTTTAATCGTGAAAAAAATCATTAACAGTCCAAAAAATCTTCCTGCTGCTTGGCCACATTCTTATTACAACTTTTGTCTTTTCATTTCTCTTTCGTTTGGCTTGGGGGGTTTCAAAAAATTTATAATTTGTATGTTTTTAATTCTATTTTTTACGATTAAAACCAGAAATAGAACACTAAAGAACGAGTCGTGACAAATTAATTCAATTTTGCATTGTCATCAAAGTAGTTATTAGATTTATGTAAAATTTGACTTACCCAGTTTTTGTCAAATGTCCACGTTTTGAGCACCCCTGAATCCGAAAAAAATGTTTTTACTAATGTGTCGGTCTTCTGTATGTATTTCTGCCTGTCTTTGTGCACGATTACATTGGAGCCGAAGGATCTTTAACAAAAGAGAATTCACATTCACTAAATCACTGCTGTGATTACAAAGACTGAGAGCATAGCGCGAGGTAAAAAGATTATCGAGCATGAATCGCGAGAACCAACATCATTTTGAATAATTTATTGAAAATTTAAAAACTTATTTTTATGGGAAATATTGTTTCCTTTTTTCACATTCTTCTATATCAAGTAACTTATTTTAATTTACTTATCTTATTTTGTAATTAAAAAGCTATATGTCAAATTCTTATAGATGAATGTAAAATAAGTAAGATAAAATTATAAATTATTTCATTAAAATGAGTTAATTTTTTTTAAATAAATGATGTACAGTAGGGTCTGGCGTAAAATCAGATAATTCTTTATGTACGAAAATGTAATAGTGCATGCATTTTCAAGATATTGATCAAATGAAAATAACAAAAAGTCAATTAAATAAACAAAACTCGCACAGGGTTACCTGTAAATAATATCAGGTTTTAAAGTTCTTTAAAAATTTTTTGACAAAAAAAAGTAAAAAACTACCACATAGGCTACTGTTCAGATTCGAAAATTCTTTTTTTTGTCTTATGAAATGAATTTCCCTAACAGGAACTCTACTATTTTTTTTAAAGAAACTGTAAAATACACAACGTATTGTTTAATTTCTGCGTTACTGTGTATACAAAAATTGGTATTAGAAGCTCGAATAAATTATCTATCTTATAAATTGTAAGTATGGAAATAATTCCTGAATTAATTTCATAATAATGAATTACTTCGCATATTTGACAGAAAACTAATAGTATGCGGTTTTTAGTCCCTTCTCTGTAATTACATATAACCCCATTCAGTCTATAAATTTTAATCCAGGCTTTCAATCAACCGGCTGATCGAAAATGACCATGACTACTGATAGTTTCCTATGTATAATGTATGTGAAGAATGCCTTACCCGGTACGAAGGCTTGTTCAAAAATTTGAATCTTAAGAATGCCTTTTCTGTCCTTCGTTCATTAATCGTCAAATAAATTAAAGAATCCTTTTTTGCATGAAACATTAGAATATGCATTAAAAGCATGAAATGTGCAACATCTAGTAGGATAGTACACAAGAATACATCTTTTTTTCGCAAAATATTCGCTTTATTCAAATATTATTGATTACAAAAATATAAAATCACGCTAAAAAATCCAAAAAATTATTTTTCAGCGCAGTCATATGTATGGAGATTAATCCTGACACCCTAAAATGACCGATACTATGTTTTAAAAAGTTTTCTACCCTTTGGATACAGAAAGGGATTCAATTTAAGATATAACTTCTAATTATAGGGAGATTCAAAGCGGTTGGACAAAAAGGATATCTAGAAGTATTCAATATTTGTCACGCTATCACTAGATGCATGCAATTTTCCAATTCTTTTTAATGCAAGGTTTCGCTATTCCGAGAATTGACGCTGCGTTGCAGATAGGTGTAACAGGCGCTGCGCGGGGTCTGCGGTTATCACTCAGGTGAGCACTCACCCGTGAACCAATAAAAGTGGAGCGCGACCTAACAGGTATGTTCCCACCAACCGCCAGCCCCAAAACCGGCGCTATAGAAGAGTTTAATTGTATTAATTAATATAATTTTTAAAAAATTCTCAATACGGGCTTTTTAACTTTAAAAAACAATTGCTTCAAAACAGGTGCCCTTTGAAAAGAATTGATGCAATTTTTAGCGAAAAGGTGGTTGCAAATCTGTTTTAAAAAATGTTCATTAAATATTTTTTAGTTTCACTGGAAATCCGATGTACTTTCATACATATGAGGCATCATTTTCTCTTTGAATTCAACAGCCACAAGTTATTTTCGAAAACCTAATGCTTAATAAAATTCAATAAAATGGGTGATTTTCAGGACACAATAACTTCAGTTTTCTCAGAGCTAGAGCATTTTTCTAAGATCTCCGGGAAATTTAGTCTACTTTAACTAGTGCCATAGCAAGGAATTTTTTTGCGGAAGGGGAAAAAAGGTTAAACGGAAAATAAAATAACCAGGTATTAAAGTTAACACACCTAATTGTTTAAACAATTTATTAATGTTTTTAATAACATTCTGTTTGAATAAATTTTAAATCATAGATTTTTCTTTATGTCTTACGGTATGATTTAAAATTCATAAATTGTCGGTAGAAGAAAGGATTGATTTGGTCTCAAATCATTATACAATTCTGTTTGAATAATGTTAGAAAATGTTTCTAGATAGTATTAAAAGAGCCATTTGTGCAGTATTGAGAATTTAATTTTAAGACAGAATGAAACCCAACTTGAACACTACAAAGCAACATAAAAATCAATATATAGCAATAGTGGAGTATAAAGTTTAATATTAAAAATTTCGGAAACACAATAGCGAGCGCAATAAACTGTTACTGGATTTCCCGGATCGTAAATGTATGTATTTCTCTCAGAGTCTCAGGCACTTGTAATAAACGTAAAAATGGTCTATACTCTATGGAATTTAGAAATTGTTGAACTCAGAAGCAGATATTCGAAATCTACCTTTTTTGTCGATTCCTGACATATGTAATTTGTTTGAAGAAGTTTCAAGTTTGAACAGTTTTACTTAAGCAACAATATTATTGCTTGCCAAATGTTGATATTTGTTAGCCAAATTATATATTCAAGTAATTGTAAAAAATTGCTTTTTATTCAATTGAATGATTTACCACGTGTGAAAAGGTGGTTATTGGTGCATTCATCTGCTATTGAAACTTGGCCACAAGCGAGGAAAATAGCCACGATTTTTCACAGAAGAGAAAAATATGGAAATTAGGGTGGTCATTATTTTTCGATTTTGGATTCTTCTTAGTCTCGCCCCTCCCCCTCCCTCCTATTTTGTGTTCATGCAATTAGCTTGGGGAAAACTAACGTAAAATTTCAATTGCAGTTAATTTTTTTACTTTTCATCGGAATCCTTTGACGTAGTAAAATTAAGATCTTTAGACTATTTTGAAAAAATATATCTGCATAAAAAAAAGATTAATTAAGAAATTTAGAAAATGGTGGACATCTCAACCAAAATTAAAATTTCCACAATTTATTTATTAGAAATCACGTGATGATTATGAAATACTCAAAAAATCGTATTTTCTATGAGTTTCATGCAAAAATCTTCAAATTTTGAAGAAAAATCAATTGTATTGTTACAAAGTGTATGGTTGGAAGTATATATCAAAATTTTCACTAAAGTAAAAAATGCGCCCCACTACTATTTTGAAAAAGTTTCATAATTTTTACAAATTTAAACAAATTATAAAATGAATACACTTTGTAACATTGCAATGGATTTTTCTTAAAAATTAGAAGATCCATTTTTAATTTTTCTTAATTTTACTTTCATGCATTGCGAAATATGTAAGAAATCTTGTAAGAAATCTTGAATGAATTTGACGAGATTTTGTTATTACTTGTAGAAATTTTGGTTAATTTTGGTTTAAATTTAAGGATTCATTATTTTGTAAATTTTGAAACCAAAATTCGTGTAGATATATTTTTCCAGCATAGTCTAAAAATCATTAATGTACAGAGCCAAAGGATTCCCAGGAAATATAAAAAAAATTAACTGCATTTGAAGTTTTACGGTGCTTTTCGCTATTTTAATTGCATGAGAAATTTTGAGGGCTTTGGGCCACGTGTTAATATTAACCGATTTCGCTCAAATTTCGTCGAGATCATTTTTTTGTCATTCCAACAAAATAGTGGAGTGAGGGCTAATCTTGTCTTCGTTTACATTTGTCAGTATTCTAATCTCAAATTGTGAAATACATTTTGTTACATATCTTAATTTTAAGTACATGCATTTAAGAGAAGACTAATACGAAATTAAAAGGTCGTGTTTTTAAGCTTATTTATACTCCAGATGTATATATATATATATATATATATATATATATACTTGCGAGCGAAGCCGTGAAATTTTTGAAAATTACATATACCCATTTCATCTTGCTTGTAGGACATAAATATAGTATGAAAAGATTGAGTATAGTTCTTAACATTATTCCCCACCTTAATACGAAAATGATAATTTTCACCTGAACATAAAAAACACAAATATCTCTCAAACTAAAACTGGCCATAATTTAATAATAATATTAAGTTAAACAAAAAGGCTCTGAAGGAAAAATTGTATTTAAGATGATTTATATCGACAATTTGAATATTTCAAATATCTATTTTATTTCAGACAAATATAGTAATATAAAATCTGACCGCGTCGTGGGCATATTGTCATCGCGCGCTTCGCTCGCAAGTTTAAGAGCGGATAGGGCGCGCATCTGTTGGATCTCACGCTTCGCGCTCGAATAGGTATTCATCTCGCTCTACGCGCTCGGACACATTTGCCTCACGTTTTACACGCGGTTCCTCTAGGTTTTTGGACTTCGTGTACTCGTTATTACGCGCTTCGCGGGCTAATACTCTCTTAGTAAGCTTCATCGTTATGACATGCTTTTAGTTCAATTACGTCAGTTTTACATAAAGAGAAGAACTAATTCTATACTAGTTATTTAGTTTAAAAATCATGTAAACCTCGCGCGCCGCGCTCGTTTCTGTTCATCCTATAATAGAAACCCAAAAGTTTGAGCGCGCTTTGCGTTACGTTTTATACGCTCTTCATATACAAATGACTAAATTTGTATTTGATTTCAAATGAAGAAGTAAATTCCTTTACTTCAGCGCACATTTCTGTACCTTTTAATTTTATAAATTATACAATCAGAAAGATTTTTTCCAACTATCTGAAAAAGGGGAAAAAGTAATATCTAAGTCGTTCGTTTTTGGAACATATACATATAATAAATTTTCAAATAATTATTGAAATGATTTGCGAATTCACGTCACATTGTCGGTGAGAATGTAACATGCAATTAATGTATATATATATAGAAACAAAATTCTATTACATTAGATATTACATTAAATATTATATTAACTTTGCAAAATAATTAAAAAATTCATTTTATTAAATTCTTTACCTCGGTCAGAGACTGCTTATTCAGATATTGCAAAATAAAGTAAAAATTTTGTCCATTACATGACTTTAACATTTATTCTTTATTTTTCACTAATCTTTACTCGCAGCTCCCCTGAGAAATGTATTATTTCAAAAAGTAGCCCATACAAAATTTATAGATCTTTTTTGGCCGCACAATTTTTGTCTTCACATATTTTTTCGTATCTTGCATAGTTTGACCGCAGAATGGAATATTTTATTTTTTATTATTTTTTCTGCGATCAAAATTTGAATTTACGATTTTTCGAAGAAATTGTTTGGGTTAAAATGTTCATTTACGTTTGTTTTTTTGGATTTGGAAACTGCTATAACTCCGGTAATTTTTTTTCCATCGAAAAAAGTCATTGTGATAAATTTTTAGTCTTTTCGATTACTACTAATAACTGTACATAGAATTGTCAAATCTTGAAAAAAAGCGGTCTCAAAAATTTTCAAAATGTGCTCACTTTTTGAACTTGTATCCAAAATGGCTAGCTAACGAATTTGACCTTCAATTTGAGACACTAAAAGAGTATACCAAAGGCCAATCCAATCTTTTGATTTTTTCGAAAGTTATCGTGTTCACAGACTGTCGGAAATTATGAGATCGATTGACGCAAGCACTGTTAAAAATCACTGCTGGCTTTAAACCATGATAACTCAGAGAAAAAAGATGACAGGGCATTTAATAAAAACAGTTGGAAAGCCTATGAATAAGTTTAAAAAAATCTAGGATTTCCAAAATTTTGTACCTTGACTTCAATTTTTAGCATGACCTAGGAAACTTGTTGCAAAAATCTGAAAATTATACGGAATAGGCCCTAAAATTTTATCTTTAATTTAAGCTAAATAAACTTAAAAAATCTTTATCGAATCTCGGTCGATCTGCTGATCACCTCCTCCGTTGAGGCAGGACCGAATAGGCCACGCTCAGAGGTGGTCCTTGATTGGGGCTCTCTTATACTTTTGACTCTGCTCATCAGTAATTTTTAGTTCAAATTATTGTAAATTTTTAAATTATTCATGGTTTTTTTAAAATTATTTACAATTATTTCAATTTAGAATTATCCCCATATTAAAGAATAATTTATTATGATGAACAGTTTTTTTATTTTCTAAAATTTTTATCACCTGGAATATTAATAAAAATTGTAGATATATTGTTACGAGAGAGATTAAGCAGCTAAATTCTAAATAAATTATTTATATGAAAAACGCTTAAAAATATTAAAAGTGAATAATAATGGAATTTCCAAAATAAATTAAATACAAAACAGTGCGTAGGTGTGATGAAAATTATATTTTTCAATTTCTAATAAGTAGTTTATTATTTTCCTTTGCACAAACAACTCGCTCATTATTTAATGTTTCGATGATCAAAATTACAAAATAAATCCACAATCAAGCACCACCTCTGTGCGTGGCCTATTCGATCCTGCCTCAACGAAGGAGGCGAGCAGCAGACCGGTCGTCGACTAAAACTCAACTCAGATACGGTTGAACATTTTTAATCGTATCTCGAGAACCGATAAAGATTTTTAAAGTTTATTTGGATTAAATTAAAGATAATGTTTTAGGCTCAATACCGCATAATTTTCAGATTTTTAAAACAATTTTCCTAGGTCATGCTAAAAGTTGAAGTCGAGGTACAAAATTTTAAAAAATCTAGAATTTTTTTAAAAACTTATCACGTGCTGTATTCTCTTCAGCAGATCAAAAAAAATTTGTTTGACATTACTAGACGTGGAATTTCATAGGCTTTCCAACTCTTATTTTAAAAATTCCCTGTCATATTTTTTCTGTTTTATCGTGGTTCAAAGCCAGCAGTGATTTTTAATAGCACATAAAAAACTGGGAGTTCACTCATGTTGCGGCTGAAATGAAAGTTGGTATCCTTAGGACCTTGAGCTCATATAGATACCTGTCTAGACCCAAATGGGTTCGTTTGGAGCGCAGTTGAAAAGAACAGCGTGAAGGTAAATTCACAAACCAACCGCTTGCAACGTCGGGTTGATATGGGCGGGATTTTTTAATTCGTTATTTTAAAAATACCCAATTGCCTTATAGAAATAACAACTATTTTTATTGTCCTTGATAATCCGCGACGTTATCGAGATTTTTTTTTTACTTGTTCTTAAAATTTTTACTCTCAAAAATTGAAACTAAGTCGATTGAACACATTTGTAAGAGGTTATGTCAATAATTCAAATCTTTCAAATGCAGTTCCTCCCAAGTAAATTTCATTTGCCATCTTTAATGTGTATTACACATAGTTTTCTACGATTTCCTACGTATATTACGTTGTTTATGTATTATACGTAGAATACCTCGAGAAATATGTCACAACCCATCTCTGTTAGTAAGTTGGCGATTTACAGAATATATCGGCTAAGCAAACACAAACGATATTAATAGATATTATGCGTGCAATTTTTGGAACAAGCAGTGTTTATGTAAGTTGAAATATATTATGGATAAAAG
>JAAAKG020148368.1:0-10268 GCA_010014905.2 Druon quercuslanigerum | reverse complement strand
GCATGACGCTTTTTTCCATGACGTTTCATTTTCACTGGCTAGCCCCCAGCGCCCAGCACCAGCAACCCGGCATAGGGGAACTTCGTTCTAAAAGTGTAGAAAAAAAGGTCCATGATATTTCCCAACGGCAGACAGACTTTTTCCCCATATCTTCCCACGGCAGTCGCTCGCTCAGCAGGGCAGTCTCAAAACTTTAAGCTGGGCCGCCCCTCTGATATAAGATTTTAATATTGATATTTTAATATTTTTTGATAAGAGCAATTCCATGTCAAGTCATCTGAAGAATGTAAGCTATTTTTAGAAATTTTGATGAAAATTACAGTATTTGTTCTCTTAGGTGTTGAAAGAAAAACTTTTAAATGATTTTTGAAAAATTCAAAAAACTTAAGAGTACATTAAAGAAAGTATAATAGTAGACTTTTCAAAGAAACAAAATAAAAATAATATTATTTTCGTATTGGTTTCTTTATTATTTCAGTTCGCATTTAAGCGAAACAACAAGGAAAAGATTACACATTTCGTGAAAAATAGCGAGACAAAGAGGAAATATTTAATAAATGGTAAATCAAGGGAATAGGGATAACAGTGTCAAGTCCTCTATTTTTAGTTTCCAAGAAGGTCAACACTTTCTTTTCGGCTAAAAGGAAAAATATTTATAATTCACTACATATGGTGCAACATTTATGGAAACAGATTTATTTAACCATACATTTACGATAATATTTATTATTAATTGGGTTCATTATCAGTATCCTCAGATTACGAACTTGACAGTTTAAAATAATTGTTTTTAAACCTGCATCGTATTAGCGATAGCTCCATTCAATTTCTAAATAAAAACAATCAGCAAAAATGCTTAAAAAACTGACATTTTTAAATATTTAAAAATTGTAGGGATTCTACTGCATTCTAAACATGTTGTAGGACACTCCAGATATTTTTCAAAATTTTTCCAACATATTCTTAGCTCTGGTATCATAAAGTTAAGGTGTGTGAGTAATGAGCCTCACGACAGCAATTTTACTTGTATTTTGAAAAATATGTCTGAACGAATATTTTTAACGCAAATTAGAGAAACATCATTTTATTCAGAGAATTTAGCGGATTCGTATGATTGATTTTTTGCGGCGATATTATTTATGTGAACTGACACTAGGCTGGTTGATTCTGCTTACACTGCACTTTGAATATACAGATTGCCACAAAATGAGAACTTGTTCCTTAAATCCCTCTAATCTGGTTTGGTCGCTGTATTGAGCATTGTGTAACATTACAACGCTAACACAATTATAATTTTCGGAAATGAGTAGTATTGTAAAATGAGAATTACTTCATTATGCGTATTTTGATAGAAAATGGCTTTCATTAGCGTTGATTAATAACAAGGTTACTTTCTGTTGAGCATTGTTTTTCACATTTTTAATTCATTAGGGACTCAAGTATTAAAAAAATCAAAAGAGTGAACTCCTTAGTAATTATAAGTGAACTGAAATGACTAAAAATGTCTGAATTACAGCGAAACAAAAAAAATTGAGCGCATCTAAAAAGGATCTTTTATGATTTACAATGATTTGATTCTATGAAGAAGAAATTGATAGAAAACAATTATTATACACGTAATGAACCTATCTTTAGTAGAAATCGAGATTTATTAAGATTTGGCACATTCCATGTAAAGTAAAAACCCTTGTTTGTAGTATATAAGAGATAAAATTGAAAAAGAACAGCATGCAGATTTTTCCCTATTGACTTTGAAATGTGAAAGTGAGGATTTAGCTGTAACAGCTCATTATTTGTTCATGAAAAGTTTATCCTCCCAAGTCAAAGTTAACAGAGCCGCTTTTATATGCTATAAAAGACGGTTGTTTTCCTTTGTAAATTTTAATAAGTTGTTTGCTAGAAAAAACAAAGTAATTGTTTTTGTTCATAATGAGTATGATGATAAGAATTATACCTAAAACGTCGAGCATCTCTTACTGAAAATAAAAATCGGTTTTTGGTTTGAAATGTTTTATTCAATGCGCCCGTATAAATTCTCAAACTATAAACACGTCAATTCAAATTTTTTAATTTGGAAAAAATTTATTGAATATCTAGGGCATATAAAAATATAAAAATTCTATTTCAAAGTGATTAAATTTTTAAAACCAAAAGAGATACTACAATTCGAAATAAAAATATGAAAAAAATTTAGAATGTTCGCCGAATTTCTGAATTTTCTTCTGTTTGGTTCAAACGTTGCAATTTAAAAACATCATAAAAGCAACTCTTTTTCTCAAAACAAAGTCTATTTATCTCATATCAGTTTGGTGATCCGAGCGAAATTAAGGGGAATTTTTCCATATCCTTTTTCAAAATGTATCTTTAGACTCACAATAGTTTTTCACATGAAAATATATAGTAGTGGACAGTTAAAATTAAATTTGGACGTGTTGTACATTTGGAACTTCATTGCTACTAGAATAACTAATTTTAAGTTACACGAAAAAAATATATGCGTAAAAATGTCACGAACTAGTAGGTAGGTGTCGGATATGAGAAAAATTCATCGGTTCTTGATGTATTTTCGTAAATAATCTATGAATTTTATGAAAGAATTGACGAACTCGATATGACAAGTCTAAAATTGTTCATCACTTTTTTTCCGAAAATAATTTTAAAAATATTAGGAGTGATTTGGACAAGTTTCATAGAGCATTCACGAGCTTGGCCGATAAATCTGGTAACTAAGAAGTAGGTTCGCCCGCACGTGGCTCGCACAAACGCTCACCCACACGCGTTGTGCTCATGGGCACGCGTATGTGTGGTTCGACTTCGGCTGATGAGTGATTAGAAATTTTATAATACATATATTGTTTAGCCTGGATAACTGCGCGTGTGTATGTTTTCTTGGTTTATGTATAGAAACTGCCGAATCAGCACTTCAAGGGTTCAAATCTTCAGAGTTGTGCGAATTTATAAATAAATATAATTTAAATGGCACAACTAAAATTTTTCCCTTTTTATATTGAGGTATGAAATTATCAGGACTGTTCGTAAAAAAGCTTTAAAGTTCGTGACTTTTTTACGGATAAATAAGTTTCCGTGTACTTTGAGAATCCAATATTCCTGTTTCAATTTACAAGCACCTACAATAAAGATTCAAATGCATTGTAATCAGAGTAGTGATTGGATTGTAATTTTCATGTAATATTCCCGAACCCAGAGTAATGCAATCATGTCTAATATAGAATTGCATCTACCAGGTGAGAAGAAAACCATTCTCGACGTGTACAAGTCATTTAAAATGTCCAAAAATACGTAAATCAATAACGCTTTTACAGTCATAAAGAATCTACTAACGTAGGATTTACAACCTGCACTTCCCTATCATCACTTTCTCGCACGATAAATTCCAACTTCGAAACTTGTTCTACTTTCTCTATATTTAAACTCCAAGTGCACCCTTAATCGCTACAACTTTCATTCAAGTTCTCCGTCCATTGAAATTACCTGAACTTTATGAAATACATATATTTAAAACCTTTAATGTAGTACGAATTTCCCATCCAAATCAAACATATATGTAATCATGCATTAATGAGAAACAGGGAATCCCCATAATCCAACATGTGTTATAGTTCTGATCGAGGTTAGCGTGTCGACGAGACGGCAGGACGTTTGGTCTTTGGTATTGACCGGCTTTGGCACCATGTACATTGTACAACCGTTGATTTGCACATTTTCTTCTGGTGCTGCCATCTCCAGACTGCATCGCAAAACTCTTATTTTACGCGAGTTTGTTAAGCCCGAAAATTATTGTTTGCATCAAAGTGTAGACTTTCCTTTGCTAGCTTTTGCCTCTGTGGACGCAATTCCTTTCATTCGTGATTCCCTTGGGAGGGAAGATGAAATAAAGAGATTGCGGCAGCGCACAGTGCGAGAAAATGCACTTTTTTCGTTAAGAAATGTCCAGAACCTTCAATTAGCTCCGATTAAATTTGTTTTAAAAATTAAACTTCAATAAATTCTACAGAGCTTAACGTTCCGAATTTTTGTCTCCTTATTTGTTTATAATAATATATTTACTCAAATTATGGAAAAACTGAAATTTTGTACATAACAACTTTTTACGCTTTAATAACTGATTAGGTAAATTCTATACTTTCCTAAATGAGTGTTCAGAGACTCATACAATACAAATAATTTGTTCATTATTCTATTTATGTGTTATAATCAAATTTGATGAACAAAAAAGCAAATAGTCTTATTATCGGTAAAATAATGTTTCTTTTCGCTAAAAATGCTTTATATTAATGTAGAAATGACATTTATTTACGAAACTAATTGAAAAGCGTATATTAACTATTGTTATAACAAATTCTTGTGGCAAAATATTAAAATTTGAGATTTTTTAAAATTTTAATTTCCTGTAATCGCCATAACAACTTCAGGTATTCCTTAAAATAATAAATATTTATTAATATTTTATCAAATATAACAATTTAAATTTTTATAAACAAATTATGTATACGAATTCAAAATTTTGGTCCTTTCGCATAGATTTTTTTGCATAGGAAATGTTTTAAGATGATGGAGAAATGATTGCTAGTCACATCAATATTTGAAAAGTTAACAATGACCCTTGTTATAAATAATGCTCGTGAAAAAATATTCAAAACTTAAATGTTTGTAAGCAATTTAAATACACAAATTATAAATTTTGGCAGTTCCACTTGAAAAAAGTCGGGTTTTCAATTCAACAGATTGAGAATGAATAATAACACTGCGTGTTAAGATTTACTCATTACAAAATGTTTTGACAGTTAGCCACCGACTTGGTAGGCATACCCCTATTTTTTTAAATATTCTTTTCAGAAAACGGGATTGGTAATGAATGCAGAAAAACAAGTACTTTTTCATGAATTTCAAATTTTTAAAATATTTCTTCTTTCGTAACTGACACATGGACATATTAGTAGCAATACGAGAAAACTTGCTTGAATTGAACTTTCGAATATTCGTGAAGTCTTTATTCCGAGCTTCATCGGCTTCTTCTGAAAACTGTCCAATTGGTAGGGAAAAATGTTTCATAACATCAGGTCCATTCAATAATATTTTAAGGACAGTTACAGGCATGTTGTACCGCGGGTATTAACGTGCGTACAGTTGTGCGGTCTCCATAGTATATGTTTCAAGTGCTTCCAAATCACTTGGTTCTGTACTTGTTAATTTGTATAGAATATACGCAAACCTTTCCACTAACTACAAGCCCACCCCTGTAATTTATACTGTTAGTTCAGGTTCTGAAAAATATCCTCTTGCGGCATTGCCATCATTGGATGTGCCTGAGCCTTGTTTTATTGCATCTATTACCAATCCTGTCTCCTGATGAAAAGCTTTGCAAATTCGAGTCTTTGCCTTCTTTGTCAAATCTTTATATACATCTTTATCTACTCGCCATTTCTTAAAATCGAGATTCTAAGTGGAACTATTTTTTTATTTTTTACATTGTAGTCTCTTTTTATGCAATAACAAAAAATATTGACAATAAATTAATCATTTACAATATTGCCTGTTATGTTACAAATTTATTGTGCCCTACAGGTTAAAAGCCTCCTTTACTCTATTTTACTACAAACCGAGTTATTCAATAAAAACTGTTTTTGCTAGACCGCGGCTTTTATGGAAATTTTAAAAAGCCATAAATAATTTTTAAGCCAATCAATCATTCTGTACTCATTAAGGAAAACATGATTTTAAAATTGTAATAATTGTCTTTAATCTACATGGAAGAAAATTGCTTTTCTCAAGCATGGGTCAAAAATGGGTCGAAAATGGTTAAAGGTTGTTCAAGGATGGGACATGCATGGACTGCTAACCCTAAATGAAGTGCATTTTCTCCTGATCCAAATAAAAGACTTGGTCGAATGTTTTTGGGAGGACTTATCATAAGAAAAATCTTTGAAAAGTACGTAACTTGTAATTTTTGAATATCATTCTCTAGATTTACTAATATTTCTTTAAATATTAACTTTACCTATAATTCTAAACTCGACTAAAATGAAGTATTTCTCGTAAGCCAATTTAGTTCCTACGTCCACCTTTACAGAATTTATGATTTTTTCTATTAAAATGTATCGTAGGAATATTAATGTTTCATTTAGTACTTCAAAACGTAAAATATGAATGTTGTGATGAATCAAAATATGTATAATTTTTACTTTTTGACACAAATTTAGAGCGACGCATCCAATAAATTTAATTCTGTTCAGCAATGTTATATTAAATTTATAGGTTTCATATATTTTGTAAACGTATCTTTAACGAATGTTATATAAAATTAAAAAAAATTACAATTAATTAATTTTAAAAACATTAAACATTATTCTTAAGTATCCTGTTACAGAAATATATAATAATTAACAACTCTAACACGCAAAGCTTAGCTGTGTCCAATCCCGAAGTTAATTTGAGATGAACAAAATTCGGTGAGCTTAGCATAAATATTTTCAGTAAGCCTAGACACATCATTTAAAAAAACTTTTGATTTGTTAGATTTACTTTTTTTCTTTTGATAGCAAGCGTTGATGATAATAAGAAAAAGTATTTGAAATACTAAATATTACTATTATCAGCAGTAAATAATATAATCTTTCCTAAATAATTTTGAAATACAAATTATGAAAACAAAAAATATACAGAAAGTCTACAAAATATACAAATATTTGTATTTAAAGAAACAATTATGATGCAAGCCATTTTCTTCTGGAATAAGATTCCTTTAAAAAATCCTTACTCTCATGAATGGGCCATTTGTCATTCACATAATAAATTCAGTCCAAAAACATATCTGCACTGAGAGACCAATCTTGAATCAAAGAAAGTTGATTTGATTCAAAGAAATTATCGTACTAAATATGTCCTATCTTCAATATAAATAAATGGTTTTATCTTAACCAAAAAAATGAAATTATTGTTTTAGATTACTTTTGATACTATAATAATCAACACACATTAATTTCTAAATGTAAAAAACTAATTAATACCCTGGTTTAGCAAGATAACATTTTTTGTTTGAAGTTTTAAATTAAAATTTGTATCAGCCATTGAATTATTAACCAAGAGAAGAAACTTTGTTATTATTTGAATGAAGTAAGAGATGCGTGTTTAAAAATAAGGTGTATGATATAATAAAATTTGATTCTAAAACAAGAAAATATTGTTTTCAGACAAATTGAAGAACATAGGCTAATTTAAAACTTTTTCTTTATTAGAAGATGTGTGCAAAAAATAGGATTTTTTACGAGCAAATATTTCTGTGATCTTAACATGTGATATGATCTTCAGAATAAGCACGTGATAAAGCTGAAAAATGTAAATTGATTAAAAGCACCCAGTCTCTGATTAAAAGAAAAGAGTTTAACAAATTTGAATAGTTGAAGTACAAAAATTTAAATACAGAATCTTATACAAGTTTAATATACTAATAATTATTATAAGGTAATATTATTTTGAGCCATATTTATTTTTATTTTGACGAAATGAACCAAATTTTTCAAAATATTTCAAGTATTCCCAGTGCTGATGCTGAGAGTACGGAAAAATTGAGAGTAGTAGCACGGTGAGCCTCAATCAATTATTTCAAACTAAACTTCTTACTCAACTCAAATTCCTGGCAGGATTTAATTCTTTTATGTTTCCTGAATTATTTAAGTGATAAATGGAAAAAACATTGACCGCCCCCTTTTTTAAAATGCAAATGTTATGCATGCTTTTATACATAAAATACGTAGTGAAAAAGTTCCAATAAACGTTTGTGTTAAACAAAAACTGGGTCTTCTATAGAGATTTCTGCAGCCCTATTTGCGCTACAAAAACGTTTACAGAAGGTCCAGTTTTCATTTGACACAAAACTTGACTAACACTTTTTTACCAAATATTTTATGTATAAAAGCGTATATATAATAAAAAATTTTTATCAAAGAAGGAAGATCTCAAAAACTCAAAATTTGAATTTTCAAAAAGAGAGCTCTAATCGATTTGTTGCCTTTCTGGCTCAAAATATCTGGACAATATCAGATAACGGAATCCTGAAGAGAGTTTTTGTTGTGTAAGAATTTCCAATAACCTAAGGGACAGAAAAGCTCTATATAAGACCCAGTTTCGTTTGACACGAAAGTTTGTAGCAACTTTTTAAGTAAATATTTGATGTATTAGAGCGTATACATTATTAAAATTTTTAATAACAAAAAAATCCTTAGCAATCCAAATTTGAATTTTCAAAAAAGGTACTCGATCGATTTTTTTCATTTATCACTTAAAGTAGTCGGACAGCACCAGAAAATTAAATCCTGCAAAGCACTGACATTAAGTATGAAGTTTAAGTTGAAGTTGATTCGTGTCAGATAAACATACCTACTATCGGCGAGAAAATTCGAATGTTGTACGTTACTGAGCCGAAAAGTAATATTTTACAACATTTTCTGCAGCTTGCAGATCTGAAAATGTGATAAAAAGTAAGGAAATTTGACAGCTTTTAAAAACAGTGAACTTTGGATCATAGTCTTCAATTGAAAAAATTGTACGAATAATCTTTATTATGCTAAGATTTATTCCGTTCCTTCGAGAATTTGCTAAACGCTATTTGTAAAGAACCTCTTCTTAAATTAATTACTAAATCCTTAGAATCTTGGGTTTTTCCAAGCAGCTTGAAAATTTGGTTCAAGTTGCATCTTGCTCGCTTCCCCCACCTTAATTATTGTATCCCTTCCACTTTTGTAACATCACTTACCCTTAGTACTTTCTGTTTTAAACTTGCAACTCCAGTTGCAATAGAGACACCGACGCGGAGCCATCAATCATTATACTCTACTCTATTGTAAAAAATATCAATCTCTCAATTATACTCAACCATTTATACTTTTATTAAAGGATAGTTAGTAACGCACCTCGGCCTACTATTCACTCTTACCATCACCTTACTAATATTAGTGGTTATCCAATTCATCAACTTATCAAAACTTTTAACAGAACGAGGAAGTTGTAATACTTCTCAAAAAAAAAACAAACAAATTCTGGGATAATATATTTCAACGGACTCAACATTTGGTCATTCGAAACGGATCCTGCTCCCATTGGTGGACAGTATCCACATATCTTATCAAGTTGATCCTCAAAACTACACCATCATATCACATATCAACAGAGATTTAACCTGGAAAATCTCTTATCAATATCTTATACAATTGGAGCGAAGATTTTAACGGGGCGAAATCTTCATATCAGCTCATAACATCTATCAACTATCAATTATCAACTCATCAGTAAACGAGTGGACGAACGAGTTCCAGAGAATTAATTATAAATGGATTAATTAACTAACGAGTCACCGGAGTCTTCGAGTCTTCAAGTCTTCATTGTATGCAGTCTACGGATCATCGAGTCTGCGTATCAACAGTGATCAACATTCCAAGTGCAATACCAAAGCTTCAAAAGGGTGAGTCGCGCATGTTTGTTTTTTGAGTCACTTATATCTGCTTACATTTTGAACGTTATCACTTATCGTCAGTTATCATTCCTAACCTTCCCATTTTTTACGTCCTCTACATCGGTTGCGTGAAAAAATGTCGAACGACACTCGGGTAGGCATTCTAAGAAGGCTTCGAGGAGCCTTAAAATCAAAATTAACGCGGTTAGAAAACTTACGAAAACTGTCGATGAAATTGACCTTTTCGAACTGAAAGGGAGAATTTCAGATGCAGCAATTTTAAAAACAGATTTCGAATGCAATCAAAACGAGTTAGAAGCAATAGTAGCCGAAACGAATCTTGAAGCTGATTACCTGGAAAGAGAGGCTGATCCGAATTTCCACGAACCAGGGGTCATCGATCTCCTTATCGGCTCCGAAATCTTCTTCCAACTTTTGGTCCGTAGACAAGAATATTTAGCTATGTGTAAAGTAGTTTTGCAAGAAACTGAATTCGGATGGGTTGTAGGGGGAAAAATACCAGGTACAAAGCGTTTTAATGCTGCATGTAATTTATCTTTGAATCTGCTTCATAAGCAAATATCAAAATTCTGGGAAATCGAAAATGCTCCTCATGAGAAAATATTATCAAGAACCGAAAACGAATGCGAGGAACATTACGCAAAAAATACAACGCGTGATCCAAAAAAAGGTAGATATGTCGTTAAACTACCATTCAAGAATAACGTAAACCAACTCGGTGAATCATATAAACGGGCACTTAATCGATTTCACTCTTTAGAACGATCCTTTGCAAAAA